>BQNB010004472.1:5466-107634 GCA_026074375.1 Tanacetum coccineum | reverse complement strand
TACGTGCTATGGGTATTACTATTCATTCTAGACTTAAGACTAAGATTTTAGAAGCGCAGAGCGAAGCTTCCAAGGATCTCAAAGCCTCAACTGAATGGCTAAGAGAATTAGAAATACACTTTGAGCAACGAGATGATGGTCAAATTTACTTCTTTGATAGTATTTGGATTCCATCAGTTGGTGGTGTAAGGAAATTGATCATGGATGAAGCTCATACATCTAGATATTTAGTACATCCGGGTGCAGATAAGATGTACTATGATCTGAGAGACTTGTATTGGTGGCCTGGTATGAAGAGAGACATTGCTGAGTACGTTAGCAGATGTCTTACGTGTTCTAAGATTAAAGCCGAACATCAAAAACCCTCAGGATTTCTTCAGCAACCAGAAATTCCTAAGTGGAAATGGGAAAAGATAATGATGGACTTTGTCATAAAGTTGCCTAAAAATAGCAGTGGGCATGATACGATTTGGGTCGTTGTGGATAGATTGACCAAGTCGGCTCACTTCTTACGTATTCGTGAAGACTATAAGACGGAGAAATTAGCAAAGATTTATACCAATAAGATTGTAGCGAGACATGGTGTGCCGGTGTCAATCATTTCAGACCGTGATGGTCGATTCACGTCACACTTATGGCAAGCTTTTCAGAAAGCGTTGGGTACGAGACTAGACATGAGTACGGCTTACCACCCTCAGACCGACGGTCAGAGTGAGCGTACTATTCAGACGCTGGAGGATATGCTTCGAGCTTGTGTTATGGATTTTGGTGGCAGTTGGGATACTCATCTTTCATTGATTGAGTTTTCTTATAATAACAGTTACCACACGAGCATTAAGTGTGCACCATTCGAGGCTCTGTACGGGCGGAAATGTAGATCCCCCGTGATATGGACTAAAGTTGGAGAAAGTCAGCTTATTGGACCAGAAATTGTGCAAGAAACGACTGAAAAGATTGTTCAAATTAAGGAAAGATTGAAGACGGCTAGGAGTCGCCAGAAAAGCTATGCTGATAAGAGGCGTAAACCTCTTGAATTCCAAGTTGGAGACCGAGTGTTACTTAAGGTATCTCCATGGAAGGGAGTGGTACGATTTGGTAAGAAAGGAAAGCTAGCACCACGATATGTGGGACCATTTGAAATCATCGAGATTGATGAAAATCTGCGATTTGTCGAAGAGCCTATTGAGATCGTAGAGCGGGATGTGAAGAAGCTAAAGCGAAGAAGAATCCCATTGGTCAAAGTTCGTTGGAACTCTCGGCAAGGAGCTGAGTATACTTGGGAACGTGAAGACCAATTCCGGAAGAAATATCCGAATCTTTTCTCTGAACCCGTCCCTTCCTCAGGTGTTGCAACCTGAGCCTTGAGGACAAGGCTCTTCTAACCGGAGGAGACTGTAACATTCCGTATTTTCAGGTCATTTACGACGTCATCTATTTTACTAATTATTTTTTTTTCGTACGCGTTTACTTTTAATTCTTATTATATAGTAAAATCGCGTAAACTAAAAATCAACAATTAACGTAAACGGACACCAAACGAATTAAAGTTTTCGTCAAGCAAGCAATATATTATTTTTACGAAAGTAATAATCAACTTTTTATATTTTATTTTTATTGGTTGCGTAAAATGTTTACGTTTCGCAATTAAATACATTTAGGCATACCCGGAAGCACCAAAACCTTTCTACGCTTCAACAAATACCCACATTTATACCCAATACTCAAAAATCACAAAAATATATCATGTATATCATACCATGGCCGGATTCATAGAGATATATACAAGAAAATATCTTAAAGTCTTGCAACTAGTATTTGTATAACACATCTCCATTTAAACCTTATGACTTTTGCAAGCAAAGCCCATACCTTGACCATAAGACTTCCTTGTTTTGCTCAGCTTGTCTTTGACTAGTCATTAGGGTATTTAAGGACTTTGCTAGTGAAATACACACACACTTCTCACTTTCAAGATGTAAAACACAAAAATCTCTCATCCCCCTCCTCTTTGGCCACGGCAAACCACAAGACCAACATCAAATCCACACAAAATTTTATTTAACACATTTACATACATTCCTACAACATATCTAAGATGTCCTAAGAAGATTTTAAGGCTTGGTTAAGTCTTTACAAGTGTTAAGCAAGAAAAATGGAAGATTAGAGTTTTGGCTTAAATTAGGGTTTTCAAGAGTTGCAAGCTAGGGTTTTATTGCTAAACAAGTGTGTAGATCTTGTTGTTCATCACCACACATCATATTAAGGTTACCTAAAACCCTTTATGTCTTTACATTTATCATTTTATGTGTATATAAGTTCTATGTAGTGAAATCACCATTAGGATGCTTTTAAACATGTAAAACATATTTTTGCTTGTGATTATAATTTTGTACACTTATTCATGTGTTATGTGGTTGAATATATCATGGACTATTTGTACACTTTTTCATATGTTATATGATTGGTAATATCATGATATAATGGGATTATAAGTATTGTAACATGTTGGTTAAGTGTAAAAATGTACAAGTATAAACTTGTAGTTAAAAGTTACTTATGGAAAGTTTATGTTTTCATATGATGTAATGGTTTGTTAATATTGTTATCATGGACTCATGTGGACTAATCATGGATTAGGAACCCTAAATATGTAAGACATATGTTAATAAGGGTTGTAATGGACTTGTAAACACATTAGTAAAGAGCTACAAAAGTTATAAAAACAACTTATAAACACATTTTGAGAAAAACCCATTTAGGGGCTGTTTGAATTCGAAAATTTACACCTCTAATTTATGATTTTATAAGATACTACATGTCCCGAAGGATCGTGGGCAATGTAAACGAACTCGAAAAAAAACTATTTATAACGAAAAAAGATACGACGATTTTAAGTTTACGTTAAATATATACTTTTATAAAACTTACTATTCACCACAGAAACTTATACTTTTAAAACATCAATAAATCGATAAAAATTTTAAATACGAAGACATGCTCTACAAAATTCGCTAAAAAAATCGAGTTAAAACAATAAGTTACACATTTACGAGATTTATGATAACTTAATCTATAAAAATAAATATATAACTGTAATGAACAAAAAAATCACTATACATCAAAAAACTCAGATTTTGAAAATGTTTACATTTTGATAACGTCGTCCTTAATACGAAGACGTGACGTAAGAAACGAAAGAAACAGACTAAAAACCGAGAAAGTTAACGCCAGTTTAACTAAAGTATCTTATAAAATGTATTTTTACTTTATAAAAATGATTTCACTAAAACTATTAGATGGTGATGTTAGCTATATAAATTATATGTGGTATTAGTTAATCAAAATAACTATCTTACTAGGAGTTCATAATGAGGCCTCTTTGGGATGGCGATCGACGAATTCTTTTTTAGATTACTATTAAAGTGTCCCTAGTCACCATCAACGTCACTACATGACCTCTAAATTATGATAGCCCGAACGATAGTATGGATGAGCTATACGACCTATAAAAAATCATAAGTGTTTAGTACATATACGACCTAGTATGGATTAGTTTGCCTTCGATGTCCTTTCGTGGACGCATTTATTTCAATTGTGAATACTTGTTGAATTACCATTACACTCGAGTGATTC
Source organism: Tanacetum coccineum (assembly GCA_026074375.1). NCBI lineage: Eukaryota > Viridiplantae > Streptophyta > Magnoliopsida > Asterales > Asteraceae > Tanacetum > Tanacetum coccineum. The sequence goes on along the minus strand of BQNB010004472.1, from coordinate 104,001 downwards.
ATAGAAGCCCCCTTTTTACTACATAATTGTTTTACAAAATCTAAGGGGTTGAATTACATTGCTTGTTTTACATTGGACACAAGTGTTTTTCTAATGTGTTCTTCAAAGTTATCTATCCAGATTACCTGCATGAATATTATGGCTAAGTTACCTTATTGCCTGAAGTCCCTATTTATCCATTAAACCATTTAAGTTGCTATTGTAGTAAGCAGTGAGTGTTGTGGATAGATCTATCGGACTGACAATCCCCACCTTTCCCCCTTAGGTCACTATTTTGATCAAGGTGCATTTAACATGAGAGGTGTTAGGGTTGTTGGCAAGCATCCTATAAACTATTAGCACAAATTTATAAGGCTTCGGGGTCATGAGCTTAGTGCAATAATATACGTTTTGACCACTGAATGTGTTTTCAGAGTCTACTATTACTATCGATCTTGGGGTCCACCCTTTTTAACTGATAAACCTATGATTTCACTCAACCTTTGTGTTGACTTTTAGCATGTAATTTCTGGTCCTAGGGTATGAAGATCGGAGGGGAGCTGTGGCGGATATCAATAAAGACGGATTCTGTGTTTATCTATATTTAATGCAAACTTCTATCTTTTATAAAAACTTAAGTCATCTTTTGGTATTATGAAGCTTTTGTTTAATTAAATATGTACTTGAAATGTTTATGACTTTTAAAACATATGAGACCTAATGTATGAACTCTGATATTTTGCTATGGCATCGAATGAAATCTTATCTTAAAACGTCCATTTAAGGTCGTTTCCTATATCTTGATTGTTGTACTTTGACGTAGCACCCCATTGTTACCATTCCGCTGCTACATGATTTTGGGGGTGTTACAGTCGATATTAAAGATCATTCATTCAGTTCCAACTCCAAGATTAAGTTGTTTCTGTTTAACTTGAATAAATGCATCATCAGTGTGAAGAAAGGGTCATCCCAAGATGAGAGGAACTTTGCTATATTCTTCCATTTCAAGAATAATGAAATCAACAGGGAAGGTGAATTTACCAACTTCGACGAGCATATTCTCAACTATTCCAAGAGGGTATTAGACTGATCTGTCGGCTAATCTTACGCTCATTTTAGTGGGTTTAAGAGTTTCGAGAGATAGTTTTGCATATAAAGAATATGGCATAAGGTTAATGCTAGCACCAAGATCTGCCAAAGCATTGCAAGAGAAAGTTTTGTTGAAATTACATGGAATAAGGAAACTTCCTGGGTCTTCGAGTTTTGGTGGAACTTTATTTTGGATCATCGCTGAACTTTCATCGCTTAAAAAAGCGGCATAAATTTGTTCGATTTTATGTTTGTTGCTTATGAGTTCTTTGAGGAATTTTCCATAGTTAGGAATTCTGACTAAGACGTCGACAAGAGGTACGTTGATTCGAATGACTCAGATCATGTCGAGGAATTTTCCGTATTGAGCCTCTATTTTTTCTTTTCTAAGGCGTTGAGGATACGGGATCTTCGGTTTGTATGGTTTAGGTAACGGTGTTTCTTTGACTGGTTTTGCAGGTTGAGTTTTTGGTTGTGGTGTAGGTTCATCGTCTTCATCATCGCTATCGAAGTTGGTAGGGTTTTCGGAATTATTCTGTTGATCATCCGGGTTATCTGGTGGATTATAGGATTTACCACTTCTTGTGAACACGACATTCACATGCTCATTACGAGCTTGCGGTGGTTGGTAAGCTTTAAAGTTGCCACCTCGTGGGTTTGGTTGAGTGTTGCTAGGAAGAGATCCACAAGGTCGTCCAGATTGCTTGTCAGCGAGTCTGTCAAACTTAGTTTTGAGGTTTTGGATTGAAGCTTGATGATTTTTGGCTACTGTTTCGAGTTGAGTTTTGAGGTCCATGAATGTTTCTTTGACAAAAGCGTTGGTTGATTGTTGAGATTTCATGAAATCGTTGAATTGTTTTTGAAGATCGTAGGGTTTATCATCGGTATTGGATCGGTAGTTGTCTCGATTGTAATCATTCCGTCCGCTTGAACGCCAAATATCGCGATTCGAGTCTCGGTCGCGGTAATCATTGTAAAAACGAGTCTTATGGAAAGTTTGCATGAATTTAGCTTCTTCTTCACGAGACATAGGCATGTCATCATCGTCAAGATCGGGTGTTGGTTGTTTAGCACGAGATTGGAGTTCTTTGTACTGAGCATCCATTTTTATGGTCATGGCATCCATTCGGGCCATAATTTTGTCAGTATCAGTATTACTGCTACCTTCATCGGCGAAAGCAACAGTTTTCTTAAGAGATGATTTGGTTTTTTGATTTTTAGCCCAATCGAGCTTGAGTAAGACTTTATCTTCAAGAAGGCTGATAAGCTTTCGATTTGGTGTATTATAAAGAAGTGTTACCACAGTTGCGGATTTTGAACTTCTTGTGTTTATTTCCTGAGAGCATGTAAAAGATTTTGTAATATTGTTATAGATGACGGACCAAATTCCCCCCCCCCCCAATGACCCTTAGCAGTATCCCCCCCCAGAGACCATTTCTCCACTTCGAAGCCAAGCATCGGTCAGAGATTCGTTTTCATGTTGAGAAAAGGCATGGATTTCTCGTTGGAGTCGGTCGAAAAAAGCTGGGCGAAAGAATTGGATAATGAAAGCAGTTCGAAGTTCATCCCACGTTTCAATAGTTCCTTCATTGAGTTCGTTCAGCCATGTTTTTGCTTCTTTAGTGAGTGATAGGGGAAACATCATTAGGCGGACAACTTCATTTTTCCATATCTCTGATTTAAAAATATCACAGATTTCGAGGAATTCATGAATGTGTTTATGAGGATCGGTTTTGGTTTTGCCATCAAATTAGTTTCCTTTGACAATGGTCAAGTGGTTACCTTTAATAGCAAATTCGTTAGCGGTTTCAGGAATAGTGATTGCGGACCCGAGAGTCAGAGCGACAACACGGTCGGCAGGCCACATAGGTTCATCATCCATTGAGATCTTTATTTTTTTTAGAATTTCGAAGAATATTCAAGAAAGTGACTGAAGTAATAGATTTAAGAATGCGGGTAGACTATTTCGGGTGTTGTGGTGGATTGTTATTTTGATCGTATGGAACTTTTTTGTTTCGACGACGAAGTCTTCGATTTAGAGTGCGTTCAGGTTTGGGTAATGGTTCAACAAGTTCAGAATTGAAAGCACGTGATCATCTAAGAGAGAATTGTTTGGGTCAGTTTGCCAAAAAATTGTACGGCGATTTTTGAAAAAGGGGGGGAGTTAAAGTGGTTTTCCAGGGTTGATTACATAACAGCTCACTCGCTCTCTCTCGCTTTAAAATCCCCGGCAACGGCGCCAAAAACTTTGATGTGTTTCAAAAGCTTTAAATTTATAATGACTGAAAATACCAATTTTATTATAGGGAAACACACGGGTAAAAGTATAACCCACGTATATAGTATAATCTTTTTAGGTAAGACCAGGTCATCCACAGGGATTTGAGTAGTGTTTAGATAATCAGAAAGAAAATAAACTTTAACTTGAAAATAACTTTTTGTTTTACTAATGATAATAAAGATGACTACTCGGATAGTTGAAAATAATTCATAAGTGTTGGAAATGATCTTGAAAATAGAACCTTTAACTTACAAAAAGGATTTCTCGTCAGAAAACGTTTTCACAAATTAACTTGATTAACTCAAGACTTATATTTAGTAGACTAGACCAGATGTGTCACTCAAATAGTTTAGTTACTTATTATATCAAAACTTATTTTTGCGCGCTCGCACTCTCGCGCACTGAAAGAGAGAGAGAGAGAGATAGAGGCACAGACGATAAAGATCATAGACAAATCTTTAAAACCACATAGATCATAACGGGTCTTTCGACCTATACCGGTATGATTATATAATCTAAGTTGATAAGCAAAAACTGATAAGATAGGATATAACACGATTGCAACATAAGCTTGAGATTAAAGAGATCACGATCATACCAAACACTTATTCATTATCATAACGTCACCGAGTAGTCATGAGAGATTTAGCCTCTCATGGCTATGAGGTTCATAACATAAGATGATTCAACATGAATTTCCATTATTCCAATATACTACTATGATATTCTACTTCGTTCTTGATTGTTTGATCTTCAATCTTCAAAAGGGTGTGGTGTTTATGGTGTCTTGGCTATATGGGTGGAAAGTGGTGTGAAGAATGGATGAGAGGATTGTTTGAAGGATGAAGTAGTGGAATGAGGGATGAATGAAATGTGTGAAATTCGTCCCCTATTTATAGGCTAAGTCAGGGGTAAAAGTGCGGCGCACAGAGTTGTAAGTGCGGCGTACTTGGTGATTAAATGCGAGGGTAATAAATGTTTATTGAGAAAGTGCGGCGCACAAGGTTGTAAGTGCGGCGTACTTGTGGAGTTAATGCTGAACTTTGACTAAGCTTTAATTACTTCTGACTTGAGGAGAAGTGCGGCGCACAATTGGTAAGTGCGGCGCACATTTGCACTTTAAAACTTGAATTTTATTTCTTTTCTTGTATGTTGTGTCCTTTAGCATATAAATACTCGATCTTTGTTGTGTTTATCTTCGGGATGTCTTCAAGTGAACCTGCAAGCAATTCATGCTATTAAGTATCGAAAGTTCATGAGAAATGATTAAATATATGCAAATAATGCTACCGAAAACATGTATAATTTGGGCGTTATCACACTTTCTCCCCTTCGATCGTATTTTGACCATTTCAATTAAGTTTTCATTTTCTCAATTCCAATCGCGACAATTTAAATTACCCTTCTAGTTTAAAAGTAAATTGCCTCAAGTTAGTAACCTAACACATAGCTCTTTGGGTCGACCTCGGACTTACCCCAAGTATACTACACGTGACCGGGTACAATGCTCGTTAGTATGTATATAGATCTTAGGTAGTTCACAGTTTATAAATTTAAAACCTGATCTATTAAATTAAAATACGCATCAAGTTTTTGGTGCCACTGCCAATGAGCTATAAATAGGTTCTTGATTTAAGGTTTTTGTTTTCGTTTGTAGGAATTAGTTTCTGATTTTTAGCATTTTTAAATTTTATTTATTTTTGTTTTCATGGCTACTGTGTTTCTTTGCTGTTGCAATTTCTAGGGCAATGGGGATGGAGCCCGATAATGAAAATATGACACTAAATGATTACTTGGAGTATAAAGCCGAGAAGGAAAGGCGATTTTGGAAGAGTGTTGCTCCTGTATGGAATAGAGTTTTAGTATATCATGATCCTGATGAGGAGGATAAGGAGTATTGTTGGCTACCCCCTTTACTCCCATGTTTTCAAACTCCTCAACCTCGTACCAAATTAAATTCCATACCATATAAAGTTGAAAATGAAGTTGACATTGATAGCATAACTTTAGACGAGTATGATTTGTATATGGCTATGCAATGTTCAATGAAAAGTGATGTGCAAGATACCACTCATGGTTTTACACCCTAATTTTTTGATTAATCACCACAAACGCCTAACCCTCCTTTGGATAAGAAGGATTCCAACTTTGAAGAAATATTGGATGACTTATTCAGAATAAGTGGTGAAAATCTTAGAAGTATGGAACATGAAGAAGTTCCAAATAGATTTAATGAAGAAATAGTTAGGGATACGGACCATGAAAGTGGTAATCTTCTTAACTTTCCTACTTTTCCCCATTACTAATGAATTTGCTAGCGTTTGTATACTTGATGAAAAAAATATTGATATTAGCATTGTAAGGGAAAAAGAGGAAGTTCTTGTGGATGATATTGAAATGGGTGAAGACCATGATGTTGACTAGCCCAATGATCAGTCAAATTTTGTGCAACAAATCACTCCATTATCCATTTTTGATGAGGTAAAAAGGGAACTCAAAATTCCCCACAAGTATAAATTTTTAACCTCATACGCCCCTCCTGTAGCATACTTACACCCTTATGGTGTATGTGGCTACTATCACCCACACTTGATTTCAAGTGAGGGGATAAACACCTTGTTGCTTACTAAATAAGGATGGAGTCAAGCTTGAGACCCCTTCGCCCTACAACAAAACAACGCCCGCTTCGTGGGAGCCCCACCTCCATTGCCTATCTTCTCTTAATTCATCGCCTTTTGTTTCATTTCATTTATGCATTTTGTTGGTTTTGTGTAGTTCTCACTTTGTTTGCAGTTTCCTACAAGAAGGGAATGGATAATCGGGATCACATTGGCTTGTGGTTATGTGGAAAAAGTAAATGCAAGTTACGGCGTAGCTTAGTAGCTACGGCATAGTTTATGTAACTACGACATAGTTCCACCCTTTGACTACGCCGTAGTTAGTCTGAATTTTAAGGTCTTAATGTTTCCACATAACTATGGCGTACCTACACCTTTGGACTACGCCGTAGTTCGCTTCTGCAATGCAAAATTATTTTTCTAATAAAATAGAATTTTACAAAATCGTGTATAATCAGTAAATGAATTTTGTGGGTATGTTCTTTGGAAACCCTCACGAGACATCATGTGACAATCCACATTTTTAGGTCATTCTACGTAAATAAACTCAAAATTATTTACCTTGAAAATTTTAGTGTTTATGTTTAATTATAAGCGGTTAAGTTTAAATCACGTAAACTAGAAATCAAGATTTTACATAAACCGCATTAAACAAATATAAGTTTACGGTCAAACTATGGTTATATAATTTTTATGAAGATAATTTATAACTTTTCATATTTTATTTTGTAAGTTTTACGTAAAACGCTTACGTTTTGCATTATGAACCTTCATGCATACATGTAAACCATACCACCTTTGCCAATACCCACAATACTTATACCTTATCAAAAGTTAAATATTTCCCTCCCCATTTTACTCAAATAAACCGGCCCCCTATGTATCATACACCAAATATATACAAAATACCATAAAATCCTATACTACACTTAATCTTTACCAACTATGTACATAAGTCTCTACTTTCTTACACCTTCTTACACAAACCAACTCCCCCTTCCTTCTCTTATACCACCCCACGCCACCCATACCATCAACCTATTAAAACTTGTTATTATTGCTCCCTAGATATTATTATGCAAGGCTTATAACTAGGAGACTTGGTATCATACTCATTTCATCATAAAAACTCAACACATTCTCTCTTTTGCTTCTCTCTATCCCACGACACCAAACAACCTTTTTAAGGTTTCATTGTGTTCCATTTTCTTTATATTTCTAGCATATAAAGGTACTCAAGGTTCATTTCTAAGGTGTTCTAAGGTGATTGCAAGGTTGGGTTTCAAGATTTAAACTATGGTTTCATTAGCTATTTTGGGTATTTAGTGCACTTTGGTTCTCAAATCATCACCAAGGTTTCACATTCTTTCCATACTTTCATTCTTCATATTTTTCTATGAACATCTTATATATCATGTTATATCACCAATTAGTTGATTGTTTTAAAAGATTTACATGAAAACAAGAATATGACTTATTGACGAGGTGTCATTTTATATACTTTTTCGGGGTCGTTTAACCCCATAAATTGTGCATTTATGCCCAAAATAGGTACTTAATCATTCCTTTTCAGGTATTCAGCATTTGGAAGGCATTTGGAGGAAATACAAGTGACTTAGGCTCATTTAAAGAAGAAACGGACAAGACTACGGACCTACACCAACATCTCTCAAGAATTTCTACTTAAAGGTTGGAGACGGCGTCACAGATTACACGTGACGCCATCACAATTCATACCAAGACCGGCGTCACAAGATCTCAAGATGGCGTCAGAATGCATGACCCATCCCATTATCTAGAATATTTCTTTCCGACGGGTCATGGATTAAACGCGACAGCCGTCACAGCGATTTTCTTTATATACAACTAAAATTAGGGTTATGTGTGTGTAACTTTGAGTAAAAGAAAGGACGAACCCTAGTTCGTTTAGCAACTATACGGACACTTTTAAGGCCTCAAAAACCTATTGTACTTTCCTTTATTCATGTTTTAATCAAGTAAGGATTATTCTTTAAATCATTCCTACGTCTATGTGTTGTTTGATTCTTTATTGTTTTGCTTTATCTTTAACATGTTGGCTAAACTTCTATTTAGTGTTTATTTATGATTGTATGATACTAGAATGTAGATCTTTAGTGTGTTGCTTCTTGTGAATGAATATGATGTTAGGTCTTAGAAAACCAGCTTTTGTCTGTATCGCTGTTGATATGTCTAGCAAAACATGATTGTGTAGAAAGGATACCATCGGGTAAAAACAGTCTTCATACTACCTTGCCCCTTATATGGTTGATCCACTTTTAATATATTTCAAATGCATTTAATATACTCTCAAGGGCCTTGTAATAGTCTTCATACTACCTTACTTGTGCGTTGCCTTAACGGAATATTACATAGACGGCGGGTTCGTGTAATTCGTTCATGACTTAGGAAATATTTCATAGATCATCACAAGTGTGACAAAGCAACAACACTAGGAGAAGCCAATCTTGGAGTAATAACATGTTTATTATGAACACAATTCTTTTAATATATTGTTATCACAGTAGTTATTGTATTATTTGTTTGATAGCTAAAACCAACCACTCTCAAATACATATGAATTTAATGCTTTCATAAAATATAAAATACAAAAAATAATCTTCTCTCAACCCTTAGAATTCTATTAGACCGTGATCAAGCCTTCCCAACCTATTCCCCTAGAGAGCGATAACAACCCTCGAGTCTTTCCTAAACTACACTACAAAGATTAGGTACACTGCCTAGGGCGTTGTAAAACTTCTTGTATAAGTCCTTTACGACAACCGCAATAAGTTTTTGGCGCCGCTGCGTGGGGAATAGTTAGGTTTTGATCATAGTTTAGCTTAGTTCTACTTGTTTGAATCCTTTCAAATAAGATTTAATTTCCGCACATTAGCTTTCTCGTAGTCTATCTTTTCTTTGTGTTAATTGTTTCGTAACCCATTCTCGTCAACCACCATAGGAGACAAGAATCCTATCGGCACTCTAGGAGACTACTCCAAACCTAGCCACGAGGGCTATAGGAATACCATTGAGCTCCTCGTAGGGAACAACGTAGTACCTCTTCGATCCGACACCATCCGGTTGGTGCAAAACGGATGCTCATTCCATGGACTTCGATTCGAGGATCCAAACTAACACCTCAAGGATTTCCTTAAACTTGTGGATTCACTTAACCTTGATGGTGAAAATAGGGAAAAACGCGCCTGCATTTATTTCAATTTTCCCTTCCCGATCAAGCTAGCTATTGGCTTGAACGTCTTCCAGCAGGATCCATCACCACATGGGAGGATCTTACTACCCGGTTCCTTGCTCAATTCTTTCCACCGGGAAGGATAGCAAAACTCCGCAATGATATCTTGATGTTCCAACAACATCATGGAGAATCTCTATCAGAAGCATGGACTCATTTCAAGGACTTACTACAAAAGTCCCTCATCATGGCATCGATTGTTAGCTTCAAATCCAAATTTTTTATGATCATGTCTCCTTTCATCTTAAGTACGAGATTAACCGCACCGCCGGCGGAAAACTCTGCAATAAGAATGCTGACGAATCTTGGGAAATCTTTGAGACCTCACCCTCTCCGAGCATAAAGGATGGGATGACACAAAAGAATTCATCAAACTGGTCAAGGCTATCGCTACACCTCAAGGCATCTCGAAAACACCCGACCGAAGACTTCTTGAGCTTGAAGATCATATTAACTTCTTACTAAAAAGGTCGCGACTGGCACCCCTATCAAGCTTAACACGTAACCCTCACGCTTATGTCAATGCAGCCTATTCGAGCTCTCACCTGAAAAATCAAAATGAATCACCAATACTGAACTCCTTCGCTTTTCGTGAACGTACAGGTCCAACTCCTTAGCCATAGAGATGATATAGTTGGATGTAACCAATTTCGGGCTCGGTCAAGGGCTACATAGTGCACCACCAAAGGGGGGGGGGGGATGAAACGATTTGAGAATGTCATTTTCAAACAGCGAGAGGAGATAAATGATAGGATGACAAAAATGTTTGGGCTCCTCAAGGAACTTACAACCAGCAAGGCTCTTGAAAAAGTGTTGATCAGGGAAGGGGCCAAATCCCCCGTCACCATAAAGGTAAATTCCATCTCCCTCGTCAGAGAAGAGGAAGAAGAAAATGACAAACACGACGTAGCAATCAGCGATAATGATAAAGAGACTGACAGACCAAATATAGAGGTGCCAGTAAGGGAGGCCGAGACAAAGAATAGAGCTGAGAATGGGGTCAAAAACAAGCCAATCAAAAAAACTAAGAATAAAGAAGTGGTGGAAGCACCTAGTTCTCGGCCAGTAGAATATTATCTGAAGCATAGGATTAATGAAAAACTAATCGAGGGGCTTGTCGATAATCCTAGGTTCAACGACTCAGGAGCCCGAGTTGGAAAAGTAAAAGGAAAGACATATAATGTGTCACCTAGGGGGCCTGTTTATGACGCGATTCTCAAGAAAAAGATAACGAAGAAGGAAGACATCAGAGGAAACTTTGAAATACCTTGCAGCACAGGAGGCCTTAAGCACGTAAATGCCCTCGTCGATCAAGGGTCCGATATAAGTCCTCAGCTTACTCCCTTAGATAAAAACTTACGTATAACGAAAGGACCTACTAGACTGACATTAGACCTCTCACTAGCTAGGCCACTCGTATATTACTCCTTTAGGAATAGTGAGATGTGTTAGTTGAGGTTGCCGAGCATGTATACCCTGTGGAATTCGTAATTCCAGACATTAAGGAAGATAAAAAGAGGCCTTTCATCCTAGGAGTACCATTCCTAACAACGGCAAAGGTCGTGATTAAGTTTGACAAGGGCACCATAACTCTATGGTCGGGGAAGAGTAAGATAATTTTCCATAGGATACCTGAACCCCTTTGTAAGACCGAAAAAGGAGTCAAGAACGACATAGAACCTATAGCTCCTACTATGACCGTAAATAGACTAGTCCTAGAATGGGAAGAAAGGATAAGACTTCATCAGGAAAAGGAGATGGAGTTTGACCAATGGAGAAGCAAGAACTTCAAAAACGAACATCCCGCTCCTACAAAAGTTAACGAAGAACTAGAAGATGAAGAAGAAGTCACGTAAGGAGTGAAAAGACTTCGAGTCTAGCTACAAGACTCGTAAATAAAGAAAAGCACTTTTTGGGAGGCAACCCAATATTTACTTTTCCCGCATATTAGGAGTGTCTTGTGTGTTTTAATTCTTTATCGTTTGTTTTATTATGTTTGAATTATCTTGTAATCATGCTTTGTTTGCTGGTAACTTCGTCTTAATTGCAATCAAATGTATTTTGCAACAAAATAAGTGTAGGGGAATTATCCAGTTTTTAGATGTGTGTGTGTCAAACATGCAAAATAAATTGTTTTGATTTTCTTCAGGTCTTGGTTTGAGTCATATGAGTAAATTGTTAAATCTCAGGTTTTATGCAGCTATTTGTACATGAATTAACTTATGAAATCAAGTGCAGGAAATTTTTCATCAAAAACAAAAAAATTGTTTTCACAGAACGTGGTATAACAACCCGTAATTTTCATCAATGTAATTATCCATCTATTAAATTAGATGCACTGTAATATCCATCTATTATATATACCACCTTTTTACAGGGAAATTTTTGCTTTATCTCATTATGCAACGTAACTTGCATCTCTAAAGTAAACGAGCTCACGCAACCTACCAATGCCATCTATATCTATGTTTATATCATGTAAACATCCTAATATGTCAAGTCTATATCTTAATATCATTTTTACCAAGTACATTACCCATTTAACGTACCATTTACAACGTTATATCAAAACAGACTTTATTCATTAACGTTTATATCAAAACCCTAATTATATGTAATGTATACATATAAAATGAATGTGCAAGCCTTCAAGCATGTGTACAAGTGTACAATGCACAACATTTGAATATCTTTTCCCTCCTAAATCAAGTTACAACTTTCTAAAGCCTAATGTACAAGTCAATAATGCAAGAAAACCAAACTAGGTCATTTTACCTCCTAAATCACTTTAGTTTCTTACTACCACTTTAGCACAAGGTACAAACACTTAATGCACAACTTCTAAACCCTAAATCGTCCTAAAACCCTAATCTAAAACCCTAAACCCTAAACGAAACCCTAAAACCCTAATTTCATTTTAAACCTAAACCTTAATCCTAAACCTTAATTCTAAACCCTAAACCTTAATCCTAAAACCTAATCTTAACACTAAACCTTAATCCTAAACCCTATTTTATCCTAAACTCTAACCCTAACTCAATTTAAACCAAAAAAACCCTCCCCGAAACCAAAACTAACCTCGCAACCCCCTTTTCTCCTCTCACCTCCTCCCTTTTAACCCATTTACACTATCCCGCCATCTGCATCCCCCACCCCCCACTACCCAACCCACCTCCACACTGCACCTCTATGACATCACCACCATGTCACCAAGCAAGTACACAAGTTCCTCCATCACCTCCCTTGGCCACTAAGCAAACGAAAGCATCTTCATCACCTCCTTGGTTAGCCATGACCTTTCACCACTCTCCACCATGCATAGCTACTATCTCCCTAGCCCCCCCCCCCCCCCCCCCCCCCCCTTTTTTTCTATTTGTACTCACCTTTAGCAACCCTTAGTTCACTTACTCTACTAGCCTTGATCCCTACTCTAAGTAATCTTGGCCTCTAAGTTTCCCTAGCACTATAATACACACGCATACATACATATCTTCATATCTCATCATTTAAACTCAAAACACTCTCAAAGTTGTGATCTAACCATGCCATAGAAGAGAAGAAAGGAAGAACTCAGCAAGTTAAAGCCAAGAAACAAGAAAAGAAGGTCCTTGATTCATTTCTTAGGCGTTCGAACCCAAATAAGCCCATTCGACCCTTATAAGCTCAAGTAAGCTCAAAATATTGTTCAATAAGCTAATATTCTGTTTTAAATCTTTATGAATCTTTCCTAGTATCATTTAGATAAGTCTTGTTAGAAGCTTTGAAACATAACTCATTATGTTGGTTTTTCCTAAAACCAAACACACCCTAAAACCCTAAAAGCTCATTTTTATAAAATCTATAAGCAAAAGTCATAAGCTGTTATGATAAGCTATTCTAATAAGCTCTATTATCACTTTTATAAACTTTAAATCGTGTCTTAAAAGCTTAAACCCATCGGGTTGATTTTTCTAAACCAAACGAACCCGTTTTGGATTTTCTAGTTCACAAGCCCTTTCCATAAGCTATAAGCTCATAAACTCTACTTATTTTAGCTTATTCTAATAAGCCATGACCTGCAAAACTCTTTTGGATTTCAAAAATATCAAAATTATGAATTTTGGACTTGATTTGTGCAAATTTTTCTGCATAGGGGTTATTTCGTAAACTTTTGAAATTTTATACTAGAGGCTAAAATGTCATTTTCCTAAAGTTATAACTACAAGGGGCTGTTTTGCCAAGTTCTAAAGTTAAAGGATTAAATTATATATACTTTATATATAAAGGACTAAATTTGTAAAAGTTTATAAATCAAGGGTATTTATTGCCATTTTTGCAAACTTAAAAATATAAAATATAATATTTTTATATAAATTATAAAAATATATATTAATATTATAAAACTCGATTTTATTAAAACCCGGTACATTTATCGCTATTAATCATCGATCGACGCATTATAAATCAATTACGTTATATATCTAACGTAATTTATCATCGACTAGCTTTTGAAGAAACTTAAAAATCTTATCGTATCACGTTACTAGGGAATTTCATATGAGGGGTTCCATTGGGTTTTGTTTTGATGAGTTTGTTGGGTTTACGATTTAAAGTGCCCTGACTCCTCAAACAATGCTACATGGCCTCTGGATTATGATAGCCCGAACAGTGATACAATATTTCTATAATTAATAAATCTTAAAAGTAATACGTTTAAACTTTTATAAAGTTTTGAACATAAACCATCACACTAATAATTGTCAGATGTACCCCAGGTTTGCGTGACGAGGACGTTACTTTTCCATTTGATATACTTTTGCCATCAATCAGATTTCCCTGTCTAGGTGATCATAGCATCCCATTTTAATATTTGAAATGTTTCATAAACCCGCAAGGGGGATACATGCTATAAATCATGAATACAAGTATTTTTCCAACTGTATGCTATTTTGATGCATTATTCCCTTTATGCCAAAAGACCCCCACCATCATGGACTATTAATCACTTGCGAGTGAACGCGAATATTGTGGATAGGCCTATCAGGGTTGACGAATCTTATTTGTGTTAGCCGGATAGGTAACCAAACGCACTATATTTAAAACTCATATGTATATGGAAATTACCTACACAGGGGCCATTATCATTATATATATCATTATTGATATATACACAAGTCAGTTTGAGTGTCATGAGCTTAGACGCAATAATACTGTTTTCTATAATAATTGTACTCATTGCAATTATTACACTTATGGGTGTATAACAACGTAACCCACTATTATGATAACTTGTATTCAACTATTTATCATAAACCTATGAATATCACTCAACCTTTGTGTTGACTTTTTAGCATGTTTATCTCAGGTAATTGAGCATCACATGGTACGGAGTGGCGCAGACTTGAAGATGGCTAAACTGTTATCAATTAAACTTTATGTTTTCATGTAGATTTTGGGACCTCTCTTTTGTAAAATTCTGATGAATAAATGAATGATAACTAAATTTTCCAAAACGTCTCTTTTTATAAGTCGTTTTCCATGATTATGAATGTTGTACTATGAAATAATACCCCAGATTAGTTTCCGCTGCTATATGTCAAAAATGGGGGTGTTATAGATTGGTATTAGAGCCACGGTTATAGAGAACAAGGTTGAAACCTTAACTATAACTACTTTTCTTTTTTCCATACAAGAAAGTCCTTTGTGCCACTACATTTCTGGAATAGTATGTAAAGTACATAACTATTATACTATTATATAAATAACTTATCTTATTTACCGTTGGGTTGTTAACAGAGTGATGTCTTCTCCCAGCCACCCTGCTTCCAATATTGAGGATGCTTTTTCCTCTAACTTTCCTGACTATATCCCGGCTTCCCCGGACTATATCACCAGGAAAAACTTATTCTAGCTCTTCAAATAACTCATTTGGTTTAGTTCCAATAGCTTCACCAACTCTTTCACTTTTTCATGATGACCCCTATATGAAGGTCATGCATGCATACTATGCTAAAGAATCACCTATTCCACCGCCAACTATTGTACCTCCATCTTCAATGCTATCTCCGATGTTTAATGGCATTCACCTATAAGCGTATGTTCCGAAAGGACATGTGAATGTTGTTTTTTCTTGGTTCATAGGATCGATAGGAATTTAAAAATATCCAGAAAAACCATCGAGGAAACAGAAATATTTATTTCCTGCAAGTCTTTCTAACATTTGATCCATAAACGGCAAAGGAAAATGATCTTTTGCGGTTGCTTCATTGAGTTTACGATAATCGATGCATTCTCGCCAACCCGTGACGGTTCTTGTTGGAACAAGTTCATCATTTTCGTTTGTGACAATTGTAATACCTCCTTTCTTTGGCACACATTGAATAGGACTAACCCAAGGATTATCGGAAATTGGGTAGATTATACCGGTATCCAAGAGTTTAACAATTTATTTCTTAACAACTTCTTGCATATTTAGATTTAACCTTCTTTGTTTTTGGACAAATGGTTTCTTATCATCAAGAAGTTGTATCTTGTGTTTACAGAATGATGGACAAATACCAGGAATGTCTGTTGTTTTTCATGCAAAGGCTTCTTTATGTTTTTTAAGGACGGATACAAGTTTACTTTTGTTTTGAGCAGATAGTTGAGATGATTACAGGAAGAAAAGATGGCTCCTCCAGGAATACATATTCTAAGTTATCAGGAAGGGGTTTAAGTTCAAGATCCGTAGGAGGTTCTTCGAGAGATGTTTTGATTTTATAATCGGTGTTGATGGTGATTTTCTCGAATGGTGGTTCTTCGATATCGGATTCAGATTCAGAATTTTCATCGGCAGTCATTGCCATGAATTCATCGAATTCGGAAAAGATTTCTTCTTCGAGAAGGGTTCCTTCGATGGAATGGAGGATTTTGCTTCCTTCATCTAGAAGAGCATCGAAATCTTCTTCTAAGATTTCATCGATAACATCGATACTAAAACAGGTATCATCGTTTGAGTAAGAGTGTTTCATTGCAGAGTCGATATTAAAGATCATTCGTTCAGTCCCAACTCCAAGATTGAGTTGTTTCTGTTTAACTCGAATAATTGCATCAGCAGTATGAAGAAAGAGTCGTCCAAAGATGAGGGGGGGGGGGGGTGGGGGGGGGGGGGGGGGGGGGGGGGGGGGGGGAACTTTGTTGTCTTCTTCCATTTCGAGAATAACGAAATCAGCAGGAAAAGTGAATTTACCAACTTCAACGAGCATATTTTCAGCTATTCCAACAGGGTATTGGAATGATCTGTCGGCTAATCTTACGCTCATTTTGGTAGGTTTAAGAGTTTCGAGAGATAATTTTGCATATAAGGAATATGGCATAAGATTAATGCTAGCACCAAGATCGGCCAAAGCATTACAAGAGAAAGTTTTGTTAAAATTACATGGAATAAGGAAACTTCCTGGGTCTCCGAGTTTTGGTAAACTTTATTTTGATCTCCCGAACTTTTATCGCTTAAAAAAGCGGCAAAAATTTGTTCGATTTTATGTTTATTGCTTATGAGTTCTTTGAGAAATTTTCCATAATTAGGCATTCTAGCTAAGACATCAACAAGAGGTACATTGATTCGAACAGCTCGAATCATGTCGAGAAATTTTCCTTATTGGGCCTCCATTTTTTCTTTTCTAAGGCGTTGAGGATATGGAATTTTTGGCTTGTATGGTTTGGGTAATGGTGTTTCTTTGACTGGTTTTGTGAGTTAAGTTTTTGGTTGTGGTGTAGGTTCTTCATCTTCATCATCGCTATCGAAGTTGATAGGGTTTTCGAAATTATTCTGTCGATCATCCGGGTTATCCGGTGGATTATAGGATTTACCACTTCTTGTGAATACGGCATTCACATGCACATTACGAGCTTGCGGTGGTTGGTAAGCTTTGCTACCTTGTGGGTTTGGTTGAGTATTGCTTGGAAGAGATCCAGAAGGTCGACCGGATTGTTTGTTAGCGAGTCTGTCAAACTTATTTTTGAGGTTTTGGATTAAAGCTTGATGATTTTTGGATACTGTTTCTAGTTGAGTTTTGAGGTCCATGAATGTTTCTTTGACAAAGGCATTGGTTGATTGTTGAGACTTCATAAAATCGTTAAACTATTTCTGAAGATCGTAAGGTTTATCATCGGTGTTGGATCGGTAGTTGTCTCGGTTGTAATCATTCCGTCCGCTTGAATGCCAATTATCGCGATTAGAGTCTCAGTCGCGGTAATCATTGTAAAAACGAGTCATACGGAAAGTTTGTATAAATTTAGCTTCTTCTTCACGGGACATGGGCATGTCGTCGTCATCAAGATCGGATGTTGGTTGTTTAGCTCGAGATTGGAGTTCTTTGTACTAAGCATCCATTTTTATAGTCATGGCATCCATTCGGGCCATAATTTTGTCAGTATCAGAATTACTGATACCTTCATCGGTGAAAGCAACAATTTTCTTAAGAGATGATTTGGTTTTTTGATTTTTAGCCCAATCGAGCTTGAGTAAGAATTTATCTTCGAGAAGCTGATAAGCTTGATTTGGTGTTATATAGAGAAAAATACCACCACTTGCGGCATTTAGAACTTCTTGGGTTATTTGCGGAGCACCATGATATTATTTTTATAATATTTGCCTTGAAAGGTTATGAACATGGTCAGATTCGGATCATTTCCTTCAACAAGCCAAGCATCGGAGAGATTCATTTTCATGTTGAGAAAAAGCATGGATTTCTCCGAGGAGTCGGTCGAAAAGAGCCGGGGAAAAGAATCGGCTAATGAAATCAATTCGAAGTTTATCCCACGTTTCAATAGTTCCTTCGTTGAGTTCGTCCAACCATGTTTTTCTTTTCCAATGAGTGATATGGGAAACATCATCAGGCGGACAACTTCATTTTCGGTATTTATGAATGCGATTTATGAGGATCGGTTTTGGTTCTGCCATCAAATTGGTTTCCTTTGCCATATTAAGTGGTTTACCCTTCAATACCAATCGTTTGCGGTTTAGAATGGTATCGGAGGTTTAAGTGACAACATGTCCGGCAGCCCACATTAGTTCATCATCCATTGTATTTTAATTTTCAAGGACATCAAGAAAGTGACAGAATAATTGATGTCGAGAATTGCGGATAGACAATTCTTGGTTTTGAGGTGGATTATTTCTTTGATCGATGGAACTCTTCTGTTTCGTCACCGAAGTCTTCAATTCAGAGTGCGTTCAGGTTCAGGTAAAGGTTCAACAAGTTCAGAATTGGAAGCACGTGTATGCATCCAAAGGAGAAAATTGTTTGGGTCAGTTTTCCAGAAAAACAATACTGCATTTTTTTGAAAAAAGGAGGGGGAGTTTAAAGTGATTTTCCGAGTTAACCTACAGAATAGCTGAAAAAAAACCCACAGCGGCGCCAAAACTTTGATGTGTTCCAAAGCTAAATATTAATAATGACTAAAAATACCAATTTTATTATATAAAACACACGGTTCACAATATAAACCCACATATAGTATAATCTTTTAGGTAAAACCAGGTCGTTCACAGGGATTTGAGTAGTATTCAAATAATCAGAAGAAAATTGACTTTAACAATTTTGTAAATAACTTTTTACCAGTGATAATAAAGATGACTACTCGGATAGTTAAAAATAATTCATAAGTGTTGGAAATAATTAAGACCTCGAAGATGGAACCTTTAACTTATAAAAAGGAATTCTCGTCAGAAAACATTTTCACAAATTAATTTAATTAACTCAAGACTTATATTTAGTTAACTAGACCAAATGTGTCACTCAAATAATCAAGTTTCTAATATATCAAAGCTTATTTTGTTTATCAGTTTACGAAAGTGGATTTCTCGATACAGGCGTTAAAGATCATAGATAAATCTTGAAAACCATATAGATCATAACGGGTCTTTCGACCTATACCGATATAATTATATAATCTAAGATTGATAAGCAAAACTGATAAGATAGGATATAATAGGATTGCAACATAAGCTTGAGATTAAAGAGATCACGATCATACCAAACACTTATTCATTATCATAACATCACCGAGTAGTCATGAGAGATTTAGCCTCTCATGGCTAAGGAGTTCATAACATAACTTGATTTGATAACAAACTTCATTCTTTTATTAAACTAGTATGTTCTTTGTCATTCTTGGTGATTTGATCTTGATTCTTCAAGGGATATGATGTTTATGCTTGGAGAATGCTTGGGAGGATAATTGAAGGATTGATACTTAGTTGTTTGTAAGTATGAGATGATTTGAAATGTGTGAAATTTGTCCTCTATTTATAGGCTGAGTGAAGGGTGAAAGTGTGGCGCAAAAAGGAATTTGTGCGGCGTACTTGGTGATTAAATGCGAGAGAATTAAATGTTTAGTAAAGAAGTGCGGCTCATAAAGGAATTTGTGCAGCGTACTTAGGGTATTAATGCAGTAGCATTTAAATCTTCATTTATTCTTCAACGTCAGATGGAAAGTGCGGCGCACAAAGGAAATTGTGCGGCGTACTTGTGGATTTAATGCTGAATTTTGACTAAGTCTTTATTGCTATGACTTTGAGGGTAAGTGCGGCGCACAACTGGCAAGTGCTGCGCACATTTGCACTTTAGGCTTGATTCTTTATCTCTTCTTGTATATTGTGTTCCCGAAGTGTATAATTACTCGATCTTTGTTGTGTTTGAGCTCGGGATATCTTCAAGCGAACCTGCACATATTTTATGCTATTAAGTATCGAAAGTTCACGAGAAATGATTAAATATAAACAAATAACGCCACCGAAAACATGTATAATTTGGGCGTTATCAAATCCATCCACACTTAGTTGTTGCTTGCCCTCAAGCAATTAAACCGATAAAATAAATTCATTTATCATGACGTGGAGAAAATTTGAATTTTACAAGTGTTTACAGGTTTAGATAAGTTTTCAGGCATTGACATATAACAGAGCACCTCACATAGGGAAAGTGTTTGTTTTTGAATTCACACGAGTTACTCAGATAGGGTTTTATATTTGTGAAGTCACTCAATTTGCACAGACATAATCTAGACAGCTACCATAGGCTTGTACTTGACACATAAACCTAACCGAAGGGCGGAACTTGATACTGATGCGGGAGCATATACCAATCTTTATGTTCCGGAACTTAAGCCTTTATTTCTTTGAACTCTTTATTTCTTTGAAATACTATATCTTAACATTTTTTTATACTAAGGCTTGGCACAGAACTTCGTTTTTCAATTTTAACTTCTTTACTTAGCTATTTCAGTAACAAAGCACTAAAAGGAGTGCTTGCAAGAACAGAAACTTGCGGGATTCATAACATGTGATAGGCTTCGGTCTAGTAAATGATGATCAAGCACAAGTTCTAAAGCTTCTAAATTACCGGCTCTCTCAAATATAATTATCAACCAATACCACTGTTCCAGAAAAGGGGACAAATTACAAATACACAGCCGTTACGACGAATGAGACACTTGCAACTGCATTCAAACCTTAACCCGAACAGGCTAAAGGCATTAATTATCTTAGGTACCAAAGGTGGATACCTGAATATTTAAGGCTTATAATTCTCACAATTTAGTAGACTGGGTTGTGCTAGCTATCATGTTAATCCAGTTGGATTTGCCTTACTAAGAGCATTTTTTAATTATGAAAGCATATATGTATTAAGTTTTTTTTTGTAATAATATTAGTTGGTATATTTTTGGACAGGGTAAACAATGGAGGGATATGATTTAATTTTTCCTATTTAGCTCCCCTCTACACTTAAGTTGAACATTGCCCTAAATGTGATAACTGATAATTGAGTTAGGAATAGGGAAAATTAAGAAAATGTACATCCCAGGGCTAAAGAATTGTATAGCTTGCGAGAGAGCCTATCTTTGAGGCATACTTATTATTATCCAAATCTTTATGATTTATTACTGTCATAAAGTAAAAACACACAAAAGCACACAAAAAAGAAAATATATTTTTGTAGTTTTTTTTTAGTAAAATAAATAAGGGTTTGATTGGAAGAACGGAGGAGGGACTCCTCCACACTTAAGTGAAGGCAACATGTTGCCTCCATGGAAGTGCTTAATTTTTAAGAGAGGTCGTTAGCTAGATCTACGAATTGCGGAGGGTGCTTCTTTGGGAAATAAGGGAGTGACTGCTTCCTTTTGGTCATTATAATCTTCTTCTTCATGATATAGTTTGAGTCGATGGCCATTAACAATAAATGTTTTTCCGTCTTCCCCATATAATTTAACATATCCGGACGGATATTGGTGTTTTACTATGTATGGTCCTAGCCAGCGTGATCTGAGTTTTGGCTGTTTGAATTTGTACTTTGAGTGAAAGAGCAGAACCTTATTTCCATGTTTGAATTCTTTTCTCATCCTTAGTTTTATATCATGCCATACTTTGGTTCTTGCTTTGTAAAGACAAGAGTTTTCATAGGCTTGGTGTCTAAGTTCATCTAATTCGTGTAACTAAAACATTCTTTTCTCACTTGCAGTGATGAGATCAGGATTACAATTCTTTAAGGCCTAGTATGCACGGTGTTTAATTTCATATGACAGGTGGTAATTCTTTCCATATATGAGTTTGTAGGGTTTGGTACCGGAAGGCATTTTATAAGCAGTGCTAAAAGCCCACAGAGCGTCATCAAGTTTTCTAGACCAAATAACAGGATTCTCTTTAATAGTCTTTTTAAGAATTCTTTTAAGAGCTATGTTCGTGTTTTCAACTTAACTACTAGTTTGAGGATGATATGATGTAGAGAAACGGTGGTTAACTCCATATATTTTCATTGTGTTTTCCATTATTTTGTTGCTGAAGTGAGTACCTCGGTCGCTGATAAGAACTTTAGGCATTCTGACATGACAGAATAGTTTCTTTAAGAAAGTGACAAGCACTCGGGCTATATTAGTTGGTAAAGCTTGAGCTTCGGCCCATATAGATACGTAATCAACAGCGACAAGAATGTATTCAAACTTATGCGATTTTAGGAATGGTCCCATAAAATCGATACCCCATACATCAAAAATTTCACATACTTGAATGTTGTTTAAGGGCATCTCATCACGTTTCAATATATTTCCTGTCTTTTGGCATGCTTCGCAAAGGCAAACTAGAGTATGAGCTTCTTTTATGATTGTCGACCAGTAAAATCCTAAATCTAGGACCTTTTTAGCGGTTACATTTGGTCCATAATGTCCACCGGTTGGTCTATGGTGACATTGATCTAAAATGGTTCGGGTTTCTGGTCCAGATATACAGCGTTTGATCATACCGTCAGAACATACTTTGAAAAGATAGGGTTCCTCCCAGAAATAGTGTTTGAGGTTAGAGAAGAATTTGTTCTTTTGTTGGTACGTCATCCCTTTTGGTATAATATCAGCTACCAAGTAGTTTGTAAAGTCTGCGAACCATGGTTCATCTCTGGTGTTAATTTCCATAAGGGTTTCTCTAGGAAAGTTATCATCCACTTCACTGTCATCACTTATTTCTTCATTTTCAATTCGGGATAAGTGATCGGCAGCGTCATTTTCTGTACCTTTTCTATCCTTGATTTCTATGTCAAATTCTTGTAAGAGTAGTATCCATCAAATAAAATGGGGTTTTGCGTCTTGTTTCTTAAACAAACATTTAAGAGCTGAGTGATCAGTGTGAACAATAGTTTTTGATAGAATAAGATAGGATCTAAATTTGTCGAATGCAAAAACTACAGCCATAAGTTCTTTCTCGGTTACGGTGTATTTTTGTTGAGCTGGATTGAGAGTTTTGCTTGCGAAATAGATCGGGTAAAAGTTTTTACCATCTTTTTGACTTAAGACAACTCCAACTGCGAAATCACTTGCATCACACATAAGTTCAAATGGAAGATTCCAGTTTGGGCTTACGATCACAGGAGCACATGGGAGTTTCTCTTTTAATAATTCGAATGCTTTTTTACATTCATCATCAAATTCAAATAGAGTATCTTTTTCAAGCAGCTTAGTTAGAGGTCAGGCAGTTTTTGAGAAATCTTTAATGAAACGTCGGTAAAAACCGACATGTCCAAGAAAACTTCTAACACCTTTGATGTTAGTAGGGGGTGGAAGTTTTGAGATTACATTGATTTTTGCTTTGTCGACTTCAAGTCCTGCGCTAGACACCTTGTGTCCAAGCACAATTCCTTCTTTGACCATAAAGTGACATTTTTCCTAATTAAGGACAAGATGAGCATCTTTCAACGATAGAGCATTTTATCAAGGTTGTTTAGGCATTTGTCGAAAGAGTCTCCAAAGACGGAGAAATCGTCCATGAATACTTCGACGGATTCTTCAACCATGTCATGAAAGATTGCCAACATGCATATTTGGAATGTAGCTAGGGCATTACATAGCCCGAAAGGAATTCGCCTATAAGCGTATGTTCCGAAAGGACATGTGATTGTTTTTTTTTCTTGGTCGATAGGATCGATAGGAATTTGAAAGTATTCAGAAAAACCATTAAGGAAATAGAAATATTTATTTCCTGAGAGTCTTTCCGACATTTGATCCATAAACTTTAAAGGAAAATGATCTTTTATGGTTGCTTCATTGAGTTTACGATAATCGATGCATACTCGCGAACCCGTAACAGTTCTTGTTGAAACAAGTTCATCATTCTCGTTTGTGACAACTGTAATACCGCCTTTATTCGGTACATAGTAAATAGGACTAACCCAGGGACTATTGAAAATTGGATAAATAATACCGATATCCAAGAGTTTCACGATTTCTATCTTAACAACTTCTTGCATATTTGGATTTAACCTTCTTTGTTTTTGGACAACTGATTTCTTGTCATCCAAAAGTTGTATTTTATGTTTGCAGAATAATGGGCAGATACCAGGAATATCTGTTATTTTCCAGGCAAATGCTTCTTTATGTTTTTTAAGGACGGATACAAGTTTGCTTTTGTTTTGAGTAGAGAGTTTAGATGATATGATTACAGAAAGAAAATATGGTTATTTCAGGAATACAAATTCTAAGTTATCAGGAAGAGGTTTGATTTCAAGATATGTAGGAAGTTCTTTGAGAGATGTTGTAATTTTAGAATCGGTGTTGATGGTGATTTTATCGAATGGTGGTTCTTCAGTATTGGATTCAGATTCAAATTTTTCATCGGCAGTCATTGCCATGAATTCATCGAATTCAGAAAAGATTTCTTCTTCGAGAAGGGTTCCTTCGATGGAATGGAGGATTTTACTTCCTTCGTCAAGAAGAGCGTCGAAATCTTCTTCTAAGATTTCATCGATGACATCGATATTAAAACATGTATCATCGTTTGAGTAAGAGTGTTTCATCGCAGAGTCGATATTAAAGATCATTCGTTCAGTCCCAACTCTAAGATTGAGTTGTTTTTGTTTAACTCGGATAACTGCATCAGCAGTGTTAAGAAAGGGTCGTCCTAAGATGAGAGGAACTTGTCTATCTTCTTCTATTTCAAGAATAACAAAATCAGTAGGAAAGGTGAATTTACCAACTTAAACGAGCATATTTTCAGCTATTCCAACAGGATATTAGAATGATCTGTCGGCTAATCTTACGCTTATTTTAGTAGGTTTGAGAGTCTTGAGAGATAGTTTTGCATATAAGGAATATGGCATAAGGTTAATTCTAGCACCAAGATCGGCCAAAGCATTACATGAGAATGTTTTAAAATTACATGGAATAAGGAAACTTCCGGGGTCTCTGATTTTAGGTGGAACTTTATTTTGGATCATCGCGGAACTTTCATCACTCAAGAAAGCGGCATAAATTTGTTTGATTTTGTGTTTGTTGCTTATGAGTTCTTTGAGAAATTTTCCATAGTTAGGCATTCCGGCTAAGACGTCGACAAAAGGTATGTTGATTCGGACTGCTCGGATCATGTTAAGGAATTTTCCGTATTGGGCCTCCATTTTTTCTTTTCTAAGGAATTGAGGATATAAGATCTTTGGTTTGTATGGTTTTGGTAATGATGTTTCTTTGACTGGTTTCAGAAGTTGAGTTTTTGGTTGTGGTGTAGGTTCATCGTCTTCATCATCGCCATCGAAATTGATAGGGTTTTTAGAATTATTTTGTTGATCATTTGGGTTATCTAATGGATCATAGGATTTACCACTTCTTGTGAATATGACATTCACATGCTCATTACGAGATTCCGGTGGTTGGTAAGCTTTAGAGTTGCCACCTCGTGGGTTTGGTTGAGTCTTACTTAGAAGAGATCCAGAAGGTCGACCAGATTGTTGTCAGCAAGTTTGTCGAACTTAGTTTCAAGGTTTTGAATTGAAGCTTGATGATTTTTGGCTACTATTTCGAGTTGAGTTTTGAGGTCCATGAATGTTTTTGAAGATCATTGGATTTATCATCGGTATTAGATCGGTAGTTATCTCGATTGTAATCATTTCGTCCGCTTGAACGCCAATTATCGCGATTCGAGTCTCGGTCGCGGTAATCATTGTAAAAACGAGTCTTACAGAAAGTTTGCATGAATTTACCCTCTTCTTCACGAGACATGGGCATGTCATCTTCGTCAAGATCGGGTGTTGGTTGTTTAGCACGAGATTGAAGTTCTTTGTACTAGCATACATTTTTATGGTCAACTGGCATCCATTCGGCCATAATTTTGTCGAGTGTCAGTATTACTGTACCTTCTTCGACAAAAGAATCGGTTTTCTAAGAGATGATTATTTAGTTTTTGTATTTTTTGCCTAATCGGAGCTTGAGTAAGGGACTTTGTCCTTTCGAGAAGCTGATAAGATTGATTCTTGGGGGGATGTTTATAGAGAAAAATACCACCAACTGCGGCATTTAGAACTTATTGGGTTATCTCGTTGAGACGATGATAAACGATTTTGATAATATTGCCTTTGGACAGATTGTGACCATGGCAGTTTTGGAGCATTTCCTTTATACGAAGCCAAGCATCGGTTAGAGATTCATTTTCATGTTGAGAGAAAGCACGGATTTCTTCGAGGAGTCGGTCGAAAAGAGCTAGGGGAAAGAATCGGCTAATGAAATCGGTTCGAAGTTCATCCCATGTTTCGATAGTTCCTTCGTTGAGTTCGTCCAACCATGTTTTTGCTTCTCCAATGAGTGATAGGGGAAACATCATCAGGCGAACAACTTTATTTTTGGTATCCCTGTATTTAAACATATCGCAGATTCTGAGGAATTCGTGAATATGTTTGTGAGGATCGGTTTTTGTTCTACCATCAAATTGGTTTCCTTTGACAAGAGTCAAGTGGTTACCTTTAATGGCAAATTCGTTTGCGGTTTCAGGAATAGTGATTGCAGAACCGGGAGTCGGAGCGACAACACGGTCGACAGCCCACATAGGTTCATCATCCATTGGATCATAATTTCAAAAAATATCAAGAAAGTGACGAAAGTAATTGATGTTGAGAATTGGAGGATAGACAATTCTCGGGTTTTTAAGTAGGTTGTTTCTTTTATCTTAAGGAACTATTCGGTTTCATCGACGAAGTCTTCGATTCAGAGTACGTTCAGGTTCGGATAATTGTTCAATAAGTTCATAATTAGAAGCACGTGTATGCATCTAAAGGAGAAATTTTTTAGGTTAGTTTGCCAGAAAATTGTACGGTGATTTTTTGAAATAGAAGGGGAGTTAAAGTAATTTTCTAGAGTTTATTATAGAACAGTTTAAAAAAATCCTCGGCAACGGCGCCAAAAAATTTGATGTGTTTCAAAAGCTTTAAATTTATAATGACTAAAAATACCAATTTTTATTATAGGGAAACACACTGGTAAAAGTATAACCCGCGTATGTAGTATAATCTTTTTAGGTAAGATCAGGTCGTCTACAGGGATTTGAGTAGTATTCAAATAATCAGAAGAAAAATAAACTTTAACAATTTTGTAAATAACTTTTTACCAGTGATAATAAGCATGACTACTCGTATAGTTGCAAATAATTCATAAGTGTTGGAAATGATTAAGACCTCGAAGATGGAACCTTTAACTTATAAAAAGGATTTCTCGTTAGAAAACGTTTTCACAAATTAACTTGATTAACTCTAGACTTATATTTAGTTAACTATACTAAATGTGTCACTCAAATAATCCAGTTGCTAATATATCAAAGCTTATTTTGTTTATTAGTTTACGAAAGTAGATTTCTCAACACAGACGTTAAAGACCATAGACAAATCTTTAAAACCACATAGATCATAACGGGTCTTTCGACCTATACCGATATGATTATATAATCTAAGATTGATAAGCAAAACCGACAAGATAAGATATAATAGGGTCGCAACATAAGCTTGAGATTAAAGAGATCATGATCATACCAAACACTTATTCATTATCATAACATCACCGAGTAGTCATGAGAGATTTAGCCTCTCATGGCTAAGGAGTTCATAACATAACTTGATTCGATAACAAACTTCATTCTTTTACTAAACTAGTATGATGTTCTTCGTTGTTCTTGGTGATTTGATCTTGATTCTTCAAAGGATATGGTGTTTATTCTTGGAGAATGAGGGGATTGATACTTAGTTGAAGAATGTATGAAAGGATGATTTTTAGATGATTAAAAAGGATTGAAATTCGTCCTCTATTTATAGGCTGAGTGAGGGGTGAAAGTGCGACGCACTAGGTAAAATGTGTGGCGTACTTGGTGATTAAATACAAAGGGAATTAAATGTTTATTGGAGAAGTGCGGCGCACAAAAGAATTTGTGCGGCGTACTTAGGGTATTAATGTAGTAGTATTTATGTCTTCATTTATTCTTGAACGTCAGATGGGAAGTGCGGCGCACAAAATACTTTGTGTGACGTACTTATGGAGTTAATGCTGAATTTGACTAAGTCTTTTAATTCCTTTGACTTGAGGATAAGTGCGGCGCACAATTGGTAAGTGCGGCGCACATTTGCACTTTTTCTTGATTCTTTATCTTTTCTTATATGTTGTGTTCCTTAGCGTATAAGTTTGTGATCTTTGTTGTGTTTGACCTAGAGATATCTTCAAGTGAACCTGCAAGCAATTCAAGCTATTAAGTATCGAAAGTTCATGAGAAATGATTAAATATATACAAATAACGCCACCAAAAACATGTGTAATTTGAGCGTTATCAGTGACTTAGACGCTGCTTGTTGTTTATGTTAGTGCTACCTACCCTAGTTCAAACAAACAAAGTGAGAAGATGATTGTAGTCACACCAATAAACAAAAATAAAAAAGTTATGTTTCAAGAACCTAGTACATCATCAAGCAACACACACAAACAGGAATACTCACACAAAATAAAAGATTCTAACAAACCTTTGTTGACTTCTACAGGAATGAAGAGTTCTACTAGTTTTAACAAATCACAGTCTTTAGGCAATACTAAGAAAAATAGGATCTCGCGAACAACTAGTAGCAACAAGAAGAATGAAGTAGAATACCTCCTTAGGAGCATTAAATCTAGCTTATGTGTTCTTAATTATGTAAATGATGTCAATGTGCATGCTAAATCTAAATATGTTACGAGCAAAAAGAAGAAAGTGTGGAAATGTACAAGAAAAGTCTTCAATAATGTTGGATATAGATGGAAACCTATAGGTCGGACCTACACTATAGCTGGAAATACATGCCCTTTAACTAGGATCACTTCCACTCCAATAGTGCCTCCTAAGGAAACCAGTCAAACACCTGTAACTATATTAAATCCAGAAATTAAGATATACCGTAGGAGAACAAAAATTGCAAAATCTATGAGTTAGAGCAGTGAACCTAGCATCTTAGGACCTAGGCCTTCTAACAACTCAGAACCCAACAAAAATTGGGTATCCACTGTTTTAAATTCTCCATCTTTATCTCGTATCCATTGCAGGTCGTTTAAATCGTCCTTTGGTACCTAGACTTGGGTTGCTCCAAGCACATGACCGGGCAACGCTCTCAGCTCATCAACTTTGTTAGCAAATTTATGGGTACCATCAGATTTAGGAATGATCATGTTGCAGCAATCAGAGGTTATAGGTATTATCAAATTAGAAACATCACGAATTCTTGAGCTTGT
Organism: Tanacetum coccineum; assembly: GCA_026074375.1. NCBI lineage: Eukaryota > Viridiplantae > Streptophyta > Magnoliopsida > Asterales > Asteraceae > Tanacetum > Tanacetum coccineum. Next base: position 74,762 of record BQNB010004472.1, on the reverse strand, counting down.
TATGTGGAGGGGTTAGGACACAACTAATTTTTAGTCGGGCAATTTTGTGACTCTGATCTCGAAGTAGCATTTCGTAAACATATCTGTTTCATTGTGACCCTGAAGGTGTAGATTATCAAGATCTAGGGCATAAATTTATACACTCTGTTCATCGGAAATAAGAGTGCAATCCTCTCCCAATTTGTCTCTTGTCGAAAGCTTCAAAGACTAAGTCTTGGTTATGGCATCGAAGGTTGTTTGTTCTATCTAAACTATCGTTTTATTTCAATGAACTTCCAACAAATGTGCTTACTGAGGCTTCCCAAATTAAAGTATCAGAAAGATCACTTGTGCTCTGTTCGTTCTTTAGGAAAAAAGCAAGAAACAGACCCACAAACCCAATCCCTGATGACTCCATACAAGAGAAGTTGTATTTGTTGCACATGGATTTGTGTGGTCCAATGAGAATTGAAAGTATCAATGGGAAAAGTAATCTGGTATTGTTGGTGACGAACTCACGTTTACTTGGGTAAAGTTTTTACGTTTAAAAGATAAAACACTAGAGATCATGATTAAACTTCTGAAGAAAATTCAAGTTCGTCTAAATGCAACAGTCCAAAACATACGAACCGATAATGGAACAGAGTTCGTAAATCAGACACTACAAGCCTATTATGATGATATCGGAATTTCTCACCAAACTTCAGTTGCGAGTACTCCACAACAGAACGACATTGTCAAAATACGAAACTGTACTTTAGTGGAAGCTGCATGTACAATGTTGATCTTCTCTAAGGCTCCATTATTTCTATAGGTAGAGGCGGTCGTGATAGCTTGTTATACCCAAAATCGTTCTCTAATTCAAAGACGTCACAACAAAACACCATATGAACTCATACATGATAGAAAACCCGACCTAACACATTTTCATGTCTTGGTGCGTTATGCTATCCAACCAATGACGGTGAGGATCTGAGTAAGCTAAAACCCAAAGTTGATATTAGAATTTTCGTTGGCTACGCACCTGTAAAGAAGACTTAGCGAATCTAAAACAGGCAGACCCGTTTGATCATGGAAACTATCCATGTGGAATTTTATGAGCTGACAGCAATGGCTTCTAAACAATTCGGTTAAGGACCCGAGCTTCAACTTATGACTCCTAGAACAATCAGTTCAGGTGTCATGTAGAATCCTCCTTCTACAACACCTTATGTTCCACTAACTAAGAATAACTGGGATTTGTTGTTCCAATCAATGTTTGATGAGTACTTTATCCTCCTTCAAGTGTGTTTCTCCAGTTCCTACAGCTGCTGCTTCAAGACCTGCTGATCCGACCGGTTCACCTTTGTTAACTTCTATTGATCAAGCTGCACCCTCTACTAGTACTTCATTAACAATACAAGAAACACAATCTCTAGTTATTTATGAAGGTGTTGAAGAACAGTCACAACCAGCACATTTTGTTGATGATCCCTTTCTAGATATTCTTACTTCAGAACCAAGCTCTCAAGAATCATCATCAAATGTGCAACCAACCAACCCACCTCTTGAACATATCAGCAAATGGAAGAAGATTCATCCTTTAGAAATTGTGATTAGCAATCCTTCTCGACCTGTCTCAACATGAAAACAACTACAAACCGATGTCATGTGGTGTTTCTTTGATGCTTTCTTCACCTCTGTCGAACCAAAGAACTTTAAAGAAGCATTGTTGGAATCTTCATGGATTGATGCGATGCAATAAGAAATTCACGAGTTCGAACGACTGGATGTTTGGGAACTCATACACTGTCCAAACTTAGCCATGATAATTAAACTGAAGTGGATCTTCAAAGTTAAGCAAGACGAATTTGGAGGAGTACTGAAAAGCAAGGCAAGGCTCGTAACTAAGGGATGTCGTCAAGAAGAGAGAATTGATTTTGAAGAGTCTTTCGCACCTGTTGCACGCATAGAAGCAATCAGAATCTTCGTTGCAAACGCTGCCAACAAGAACATGACTATCTACCAGATGGATGTCAAGACAGCTTTCTTAAACGGCGAGCTACATGAAGAAGTCTATGTTAGTCAACCGGAGGATTTTGTAGATCCAGACAATCCTACCCACGTGTACAAGCTGAAGAAAGCCCTCTATGGCTTAAAATAGGCACCACATGCGTGGTATGATATGTTGTCAAGCTTTCTACTATCTCAAAAGTTCTCTAAAGGTGTTGTCGACCCTACATTATTCACAAGGAAAGAAGGCAAAGATATTCTCATGGTACAAATTTACATTGATGATATTATTTTTGCATCTATTGATGCTAGTCTATGTGATATATTTGCTGATAAAATGAGTTCTAAGTTTAAGATGTCAATGATGGGTAAAATGTCATTTTTTTGGACTTTAAATTTCTCAAAGTCCCTGAGGCATCTTTATAAACCAGACAAGACACATGAGTTTAGAAATTCTAAGAAATATGCACGTACGACTCTATGACCATTGACAACACTCATGAGTGTAGACCGACCAAACGAGAATAAAGATCTATAGGGGATACCCGTATGCTACCCGTTCTCGAGGCATGATCGGATCCCTCAAGTATCTTACATCGAGTGACCTGTTATCCTCATATTTGCAGTATGCATATTGTCGTATGGATGAAAAGCCTACCGAAAAGCACTTACATATCGTAAAACGGATCTTTTGATACTTAAGTGTAACTTAACGAATTATGGGCCTTATGTACTCGGAAAGATACCGAATAGTGCACTAAAAGCTATGCAGATGCGGAGCGAACACCCGGATTTCCAGACACAAGAAAAATATTTCTGCAGTGCCCAATTCTTAAGAGACAAAAAAGACTGGCCTAACTCTAGTACAGAGCGAATACAATGTATGTTGTGCCAAATCATATGGTTGAGATCACAACCTGACGATTATGGATTGACGCGCTATTCCTCTGCACTAGTGATAACAAGAGTGCTAGATCCTCTCTACTGGTAACAACGTCCAACATTCACAGATCGAAGCATATTGGGTTCGATATCATGTATCAAAGAACACAGTCTAAATGGGTGTGGTTGTTGCTTTACTTCATCGGATTGGAGTATCAGTTGCAGACATCTTCACCAAATCGTTGCCAAGGGAAAGATTTGAATTCCTGATCAACAAGCTTGGAATGAAAAACATATCTCCAGAAACACTTAAGATCTGACAGAAGAAAATAAAGAGTGATGGTGGTACCTCTTCGTGTATCATATGTAGATATATAAAAATATAAAAACTCAAAAAGATTTTCCATTTCTTAGAATAGATTTTTTTATGAAAAAGAAAATAGAAAAAGTAAGATCCAAAAAGCAAATACAAAAATATAAAATAAAGAACAACCCAAAATATGTTTTCATGACATTCCATTTGTAATCGATAAATAATTTACGGCTTTAGAAACTGTCATTAATAATGACACAGAGCGTAAAATAAAGTTCGAACAAAAGTTCAAAAGTATTTTTAAATCATGTCATTGCTTTGCAGTTATTTCAACTGCAACACAGTTTTAATCTTAAAGGCAAGTATATAGCCAAAAAGATAATTTGACCTCTTAAAGGGAATTTAGTTTCTCAGGCATGATATACTTCATGATGATGCAAAGGCTTGTGTATACTTTGCTACACAACCCGGGCTTTCTCAAAATAAGTGTACGTGTCAGTGCATTTATTTTTGAATATAAGAGAAATCTTATTTTTGTTGCTGTTGTCATTCAAACATAATTTGGAATCTCAGTTTCTCATCAAAAAAGATTTTTTCAAAGCTAATTCGATCACTCAAACAATGACTACAGCTCTTTCAAAAGAAAACAGGTCGTTATTTGAGGGGGGAGAAAGTGTTGTCAAATAATATTTTCAAAATCTTTCAAAGAAAATCACAAAACAATTAGAAAAGGTTTTGGACAATAACGGATCAATTTTTAAAGGAGAGTTAATTTAATTTAACTCTATTGGGCTTTAGATGTTATTTTGTTTAAACATTTATGACTTGAAATGGCAGTAATGTGGGATTTACAATCTTTGTCTACGATCTAAAAGAATCCAATCTGCCATTTTCAGAGGAAGTTATCTAAACGATATAGATAAATTAGCACAAAGCACAAAATAACAGAAGTAGAAAACCTCAGGGACCATCTTTTCCAAAACTAAAAAGTTTCCAATCAAAAACCCACCTTGGGCGGTTTATACACACACGCACTCATAAAATATTTTTTTATATTTTTCACTCTCCAACCCATAGACATAAATCGCCCTAAGTCCTAAACAAGAATCAACAGTGTGTTTCATCGCTAAAAGGTAAACTAAAATTTAGTCCTATACTCTAACAACAACATGGCCCAAGTAATTGGGTTAAGATGGCTTAAAATCACTCGAAAACCCTAATTTTCCAAATTAGGGTTCATAGAATTAAATGTGAGTTTGAGTACAATTAAGGTTGGGGTTTTTGTTTGTTAGGGCATGATTGTCACTTGTTTGAAATAGTTTTAAATGGGGTTAACTCGTTTGTGAGACCTTAATGATTCTGTGGCCAAAATCATGCAAAAACTAAGAGGGTTGTTTGTGTGTTATCAATTGTGGTTTCTAAATGGTTGTGTTAGTCCTTTAATGCTCTATGAATGCTTTTACATGCATAGGATTCACTCTCATGGATTACACCTTTATTTTTGACCTTGACATATAGATTTTTGGGGTGTTTGAATGCGTAGTTAAGTGTAAAATATTGTTAGAAACTTTGTTAAGCTTGTTTAGAGTGCACATTAGGTCCCTTATTGCTTAAATTTGTGGTTTCCTTTTTGGTTGGGCTCGAAATCAAAGGAAATAAGTTTGATTGTTGTTGAAACTTGTTTAACATGATTGTATAATGTGTCTTGAGTGTTTGTTGTTTGTTTGCTAAAATGGTTTGCCTGATAAATCTTGTTAAAAGTTGGTGTTTAAGTTTTTCTTTGAAAAACAGGCGAAATATGTCATGTTTAAGAATCAGGCGAAATATGCATAAGTAGAATAGGCGATTTATGTACCTTAGTTAAACAGGCGATTTATGCAACCTATTTAAACAGGAGATTTATGCAAAGTCAATAAAACAGGCGATTTATGCAAAATCATTAAAATAGGCGATTTATGAATACTATTAAAATTAGGCGAAATATGCATGACATTAAAATCAGGCGATTTATGCACCTGTTTAACTTTTGACCTACCTGTTTAAAATTTTGACCTGATATTGAATGTTTGATCTTTGGTGGACCATTGCACAGCCAGTTATTACTATGTTTATTTGACTTATTGAAACCTACCATAGTGTGACTTCCAATTTCATTAGTCAAACTGTGCTTTAATAAACTTAAAACATAAATCAAGATGCCACTACTAAATCAAACTACAACAACATGTCGCAATCAATCCCGATCATTTGAGATATATGTATTTGCTAGTATAATGAGAGCTATTAATGATAAAATATAGCAGAATCAGGACCATGACTCAACAAGAAATTCAACAAGCTACTCTTGACGAGGTTTAAGTTTCCACTAAAGATCGTGTTAAGATTGTCTCATGCAACATGATGATTGATCCAACAAATACACAGAAGGAAGCTACATATCAAGTCCTTCTAGATGTTCTTAAGCTCTTGCCATGTTATAATGCTTTTCTCATCTCAGCTGATGTACCTGAGATCTACATGCATCAGTTTTTGTTTACCATTTCCAATTTCAAGGATACATCTTTATACCAGTTCTAGCTCGATAACAAGAAGTTTAAGATTGGTGTTGAACTCTTTTGTGAAATCTTTAGTATCTCTCCAAGAGTTCCTAATGAAGAGTTTGTTGCACCACCTCCTCATGATGCTCTTATTACTTTCCTCAAATCACTGGGGTATAAAGGGGCTCTAAAATATATTGTTGATCTGTACATTGATCACATGTATCAACCATGGGGAACATTTGCTTCCATCATCAACAAGTGTTTATCTGGGAAAATAATAGGCTTAGACATGCTTTGACAATAAAAATTTTAAATCTTGTGGGGCTTGTTTTATAAAAAGAATGTTGATTATGCCGAGTTGCTTTGGGAAGACTTCCAGTACCAGACTGACTATAGGAAAACAAGTGTCAGGAGATGTGAAAGCATGCCTAATCCCAGATTCACTAAGGTCATTATCAATCACTTCCTTTCAAAACACAAGTTCATTTCAAGAGACAAGGCTTGTTTATGAACTCAATCAAGGATGATGCTGTATTGGGAAGGTTGAAGTTTATTAGCAAAGGTGAAGACAACCAAGTGTATGGCATGTCAATTCCAAATGTGATGGTGAACTATGAAATCAAGAACTCAAAGTCCTATCAGACTTATCTTACCATATCCACTAGAGTTCTAATTCTAAAGAAAGCAAGAAACGGAATAAAGATACCTGCTACTCCTAAGAAGAAAGCCTTCATCACTACTGAGGAGAATATTCTCTCTGACCCTGATGAATCTACTGAATTAGCCATCTCTATGAGTAAGACTGAAGCAGAGATAGAAGATCAAGAACAACGCTTGCATGAAACTCATGCTAGTATTGTTATTGGTAGGAGCAAGCCTCAGGAGTTGACAAAGAGGCGATTGAACGTCAAAAGAAAAGAAAGATAAAAGGAATTGCGACAGATGTTGCTGCACAAGACTTCTGAACTTAAAGAAGGGAACAAGAAAAATCAGATAAGACTATATCTTGCAACAAATTCCCAAAGGCTCAAATGAAGGATCTGGTACTAAACCAGCGGTTCCTGATGAGCCAAAGAGCAAATCCAAAGGCTCAAGTGAAGGAGCTGGTATTACATCAGAGGTTCCTGATGAGCCACAAGGCAAGTTTGCAGCTCAAAATATTTACTAGGGTTCTGATGAAGAAGAAATAATTATTTCCACTGATGATGAAAGAACCGGATCAGAAACTGAAGTAGCTAAAACTGAAAAGTCTAAAAAAGAGACATGTGATGAAGATGAAGAATTAGGTACTAAAGATGAATCTCATGATGATGAATATGTGCATGATGATGATGAGAAGCATGATGATGCTGATGAAGAGATGAATGATGATGAGAATATTGATGAAGTCAAAGATGATCAAGAGATAGATAATGTAGAAAAGGTAGACTCTAAGAAGACAAAAGAGAAGAAAGGTGATATTGAGCAACCTGGAGATGATAAAGCTGAAGATGATCAAGTAGGAGCTCTCATTTATATGACTCAAAAAGAGAAGTCTAAAGTTCCACCATCGAGCTCTAGTTTTCTCTGTCATCTAACTATGGTAATCAGTTCCTTAACCTTTCTGCTGACACTTCTCTTGTTGGTACTGTTAAAGAACCTACAGATACCTAGATTAATTCTTTGTTAGTTGTCCAAATCTAACAAGAAATCCCTTCTGTTCTATCAATTCCATTACTTGATGTTTTAGTATCAGTGATTCCTCCACAGTCAACTCCAACACCAATAGTTTTTTGGGTAAAGGGTTTCCCCGGTAAATTTTATTACGCCAAAAAATAGTTAAGTACAAAGGATGAAGGTGAGTCCCACATATCTGCCTGTTACATAGGCAAACAACTTCCATTCAGGAAGGAACACAACTAGAGAGGACCTATAAAAGAAACAATAATACACGAAAACTATTTCTTCCTACGACCCCTAACTGTAATATCCAATTTATCACAAATAGCTTGAAGCTTATCAGGAATATCCTGACCTTCATACATATCATCATCGTATGGGTCGTATCCGTAGTCATCATTCTCGTAAGATTCCGTCCACTGCTCAAGCAAACTCTGTGTACCATAGCCATCCTTTTTAGCCAGAAAATTAGCCATTTGATTATCAACTGAAGCAACCTCATCCTCACTATCATAATCACACGAAGAAGCAACCTTTTCTAATGGTTTACCGTCATCATCCACCAAAGTAACTTTTCCATCAATAATTAATTTTTCAATCTTATCAATTTTATCAATAATAGGACTAGTACTAGGACTACTAGCATCCACATTCCAGAATGAAGATCCACTAAAGTTGGTCCCTTGGCTGGCCAAATTTGAAGTTCCTCCATTTGTACCCAACTCCACATCATTTTTGACTGAGGTAAGCACCTTAAAAGGGTTTGACTTACTTACCTCTTTAGTAGGTTCCACATTTTTCTTCTTATTTACGCTAGTGTTGGCAGTAGGCTTTTTAGAAACAGGTTGATAAACTTGTTTTGTTGGTTTAAAACCCATCTTCTGGCCAACCGGAATACCTTTAGGAGTTTGACTAGTCTTCTTCAAATTCTTCGTCTCACCAATACCTATATTCTTGGGACATTCCTCTTGAACATGACCAAAAATCTTACAACAGGCACATCTAAGAGGTTTCCACTCATACTCAACACGAATATTACAAGTATAGTATCCTTCCTCGATAATTTTAGGCATAGCCGCCACAATGTTATCTTTCAATTCTACATCAGCTCGAAGCTCAATCATAGCTCTAGCATAGCTTGACCTGCCCTATGATTGCATGCACATATCAGACGTATAAGAGTCAAGCATTAGAGGAGTACCTATTTTAGTAGAAATGGCACTCAAGCCATCCTCCTGAACGCCGTAACAGGGACACCATAGAGTTTAACCCAAAGTGGAACAATACCAACATCTTCTTTCAATAGGTTCGCATCCGGATGCCATTTCTTAAGAATAAGTGGATTATTGCGAATAAACCACGGACCATTTTCAAGCATTGCATTCAAACCCTCCATGAAACTAAATTGAAAGGAGAATAAACCTCTAGACGAGCTAAACATTGATCGAACCAGCCCATATTTACCCCAAGTGTTCCTAACATAGTTAGCAACAACAGGATAGGCCACCCGCTTTACCAAGAAAAAACCATATGCAGTATTAACAAATCGCTCACTTATGGCTCTAATAGACTCTACCAAGACAACCACATCAATCCCATTACCCCCTGGAGTAAAAAAAAGTATGAAAATTCACTTTCGTCCTACTTGGTTTACCAGTAACATTAGCATACGAAGACTTACCGGGGGCATTATTAGCCGAAGTAGTTTCCTGTGTAGGTAGTGGTGGATACGATCCCAAATTAGTAGTATTCCCTAAAGGACTTTGCTTTTCCTTCGCCACAATCTCGTCAACCACAGACGGTGATACAACCTCCTTTTCAACTGGAGTATCATCATTCAATGTCCCATCTGATTTCATAACTGAACCAGTACTTGTATCAGTACTCGTCTTCTTCCTATGATTATTCTTCCTCCCTCCAGAATCCAAGAAACCACGATTCATGATTACACCATGCAAAAACAAACAGCCCACACAGTCCGAAGCCTACAACCCTAATACGACCAGACTTGGATCAACCAAAAACCTAAAACCCTAGAGTATGCGTGATCACAAGAATCGTCCAGATAATTTTAAATAATCAGTATAAGCACAGTAGACCCACACAACAACGTCAGACAAATCAAATACAAAACCTTGTGATTAGAATTTAGAATTGTGTGCCAAATAAAAGAGAAAAAAAACAAGGATGATTAAAAAACCCTAATGATGAAAAGACAAAACCTAATCATCACAAACTTATAAGAATGAGAACAATAATAGTTAAAATATTATTGGCTCATTAATGCAAGAGTGAGAAAAGATTTGAATAATTAATAGTAGGATGTCTAGGTTTTGATAATCGCCACACAGACGGGAGGAGCTGTAATTGATATCGAGTTTAAATTTTCAGAATAAGATAGTTGAAATTATGTCTTCCATCACCAACATTTACAACACCTACACCACTAACAACACCACTACCAACTCCACCAATTTCAAGCAAAGCTCCAACTGTTAACAACCCACCGAACTTGATCTAAACATGTGGTATCCCCTGCTTTAATGAGTTTCTAACCTTTGAGAGTAAGTTGAAGCATGTAACCAAGTTGATCACTCTGAGGCTATTGACGCTTCAGTGCAAGCTAATCTAATCTACGAGGTCAAGAACCAAATGCCCAAGTTCCTACCTAAAGCGCAGTATCTGACTTTGTCAATCCTAGACTTGAAAGCATGATTCGTAATGTGCTCCAAAAGAATCCAGCTTTCCCTGCTCAATCTTCTTTCACTCCTGCTCAACCCGCTTCCAGAGTAGTTGACAAGATGGACAGAATCCGCTCATACTTGACTCATGATAAGCATCAAGATCTATACGATGCTCTTTTGAATTTAATCATGCTTGATGAAGCCATTGCAAGTGGAAATGTCAATCCTAATAAAGTTCCAATGAAAAGAGACCGTGGAGATGATCAAGACCTTACTGCTAGATCAGACTAAGGAAAGAAGAAGAAAAGGAATGGAAAAGATTCTGAGCCAACTAAAGACAAAGTTCAGACTGGATCATCATCGAAAGGCAAAACTTAATCCAAGCCTTCATCTACTGATAAACCTATGAATGCAGAAGAACCAATTCATGAGGCTAAAATGGATGTGGAAGAACCTATTCTATATGATGTGGTTAATGAGGCTGATCAACCACAAAATGAATATGATCCTAAAAAAGGCAAACCCAATTTGTTCAAACAATCTCCAAGACCTGCTACTCTAGATCCAGAATGGAACCAAGACAAAGCTGTTGATGATGGACCAAAGGAGACTTGGCTTAATGATCTGGTCAATGCTTATAAAGACTCATTAACCTTTAATAAATTATGACAACTCCCATTGACTTCTCTAAGTTTGCTATGAACCGTCTCAAGCTACACAAGATTACCAAAGCAGATTTAGTTGGACTGGTCTACAAGCTTCTCAAAAGAACTTGCAAAAGTAGCATTGAACTGGAATACAACATATGGACAATGCCTACAATGATCTACATATCGATTGACAGGATAAACTTGAAAGTGACAGATGTCCATACGACTTGAGCAATCCATTACCCCTGCAAGGCTCTCTGGGTCACCTTACAATTCTTGTTGATTTCTTCTTTAACCTCGATCTTGAATATTTGAAGACATGAAATTCGGAAAGGAAATACACTGTATTAATCACCAAAACAAAGGCTGCAAGGTGTGACTTGAAGTTTATTAAAGATATGATACCAAGGCTGTGAAGTCCAGTCAAAGTGGCATATGACAAGGATGCTGCATTGGGAATTTCACACTAAGGACCTAAACGAATGTCACACCCCACCAAGGCGGAAATGCGGGGCGTAAACAAGAATGGATATCATCACAACACATGGTGTCTATATAGAGAATACTAAAATGCATACAATAAAGTAAAGTATAGACACAAAGTGTCATAACAATACCCATAACTAACCAAAACATAAAAGGCGTCTTTATTGATGAAAATGAGTTCTCGCTAATAAGAGACATGCAACATATATTCATACAATGCTAAACATCCAAATATAAACTTCAAGATCATCTTAAGGTCTCTTTCTAGCCACTTCTCACTATCTTAAGAATCCTCATGACTTCACACCTGAAAATGATGCTTAAAACGTCAACACAATGGTTGGTGAGAGTCATAGGTTTAAGACATCAATTTTAAACCTTCAAGACCAATTACTGTGATTAACAAAAGAAAATAAAAAGGGTGTAAAACAATTAGGAACAATATGCAAAATATGAACTTATGCTAACCATACAATCCACATACTACGGTAGAGAACGTTACCCCGATCCATTACAACAACCGGGTAGACGTTACCGCCCGAGTCCTTTTTCAACAACTAGGTAGGAACGTTACCCCCGATCCATATGTCACTTACGCACCTAAAAGTCTACCAGCTGGAACTTATACTTAGGCCTGGACCACACATCATTGAGTATTATTTCAACCCTTCAGTTAGATTTGATTGAGTAGTAAAGACCACTCCCAACCGAACTAATCACATCACAAACTACTCCAATTGATCACTAAGCCATGGAGCGTATCACACAAATCATAGGTATTATTTCAACACCTTCAGTTGGTTTGAGTGGTATATAGACCACGCCCAACCGAAATGAAATCACAAAACAATAACACATAGCAAATAAGCACAGCAACAAAAACAGTTTAACCATAGCATCATTTTCACCCAATAAAACAATAAGAAAAAAGGGGCTAGAAACTCACCTTGCCTAGCACTCTATAAGCTTCCAACAAGGCTTCACAAATGACAATCACAAATTCACGCAACAGAGAAAATTCGTGTTACACGCTATAAGCCGAAAGCTTAATATACATTAACATCAACTGATGGATGTCTAAGAATGTTTTATTAACCCCAATGGGACACCTTGACTCCATTCCCAATTTTAAACCACGTTACTTATCTAAGTTTCACTAGCTAGTCACAATTGGTGCCAAACGCAGACATTTTAACGTGACTTTGCCGCACCAAACCTTAACTAAATGAGAGCTTCATAATTCAACAAAAAATTACCTATGTTCATTATGAGTATATTAACTACCTACAGACTCGCCAAGTGACAATACATACACAATTAAATCCCCTAAAAAATCAAACTCCAATACAGTCCAATTCGGGTCGATTACGCACTAAAACGTTAGCTTAAAAATCATACTTAGACTTCGAATGATTAAATTACTTTTGTGCGATTCTTTTAAAGCGACACATAAAATTAACAACCTGTAGAAGGCCTAAGTCTAATTTCAAATTTTAAAATAGGTTTTTTACACACTCAACAATTTGAACTAAATCTGACATAAAACTCAGCCTGACAACGAATCTTGTTTGAATTATTTAAATAACTTCCACTCTACTTTAATTCCTGAAACCTAATGGGTTAGGAAAGTAGAGCTCCCTCTGAGATAATTTTAGTCTTTTGAAAATCATTAAAAACTTTCCGTATGATCAAGTTATGACCCTCGCAAGTTGACCCTTCAAAACTGTCAACAATTTAATTAACTCCGACTTTACTGATCCTAAAACCCTAATTGCACATGATTAACTTCCTTAATGATATAAAAACGATTTTAAAAGATTAAAAACCTAAATTTACAGATTTTACATGAACCCTAATCCATCATATTAATTATTACATGAGTTATTTATTTTAATGAAACAAGAATTAATAAATTACAACTAGAATTGAAAGATTATAATTAAAATAGAACATAAATTAGAAAATTTACCTTGAACAAGAACCCTAAAAAAAATTTCTTTTTTTTCCCTCCTTGAAACCGGCCGAACAAAGTGTATGAGGGAATTAGGGATCTTAAGTTTGTATTTATAGACATCCTAGGAGAGTTATAAGCTAAATCTAATTAGGTATTAGTTTAGTATTAAGACTCTAAATATTTTTTTTTCTTTTCTATTCTTTTTTCCTTTTAAAATTCGGAAACACTATTCATCCAATAAAAAAAATCTTTTTTTAATTTTTAATTTTTATAAATTAGATAATTTGACAAATGACCCACCTTACGTTTGTAAAAAAATTATTTATTTTGGCTAAACCCTTTTTGCATGAAAGAGCAGTTTTTCTACTCTTGTAAAAATAACTTTTCATTTTCCAACCTAACTTTCAAAAATAAAATTTTACATTTTCTCACAAATTCTAAAGTCAAAATTTAGAGGAAACTACAATTTTTGTTCCACTAATTCTTTTACCGCGTATATACACTTTTGGTCCATTGTTAAAAAAATTGCGGGTTTAAGCCGAAAACCTCGGAGTATCCCATTCCCATTTGAGCCAAATCAGACAATTTCGTTAAATCTGATTTGGCTCAAATGTGAAATGGATACTCGGGTTTTGGCTCAAATGTGAACCAAATTTGTTAGATTTGGCTCAAATGTGAAATGGATACTCGGGTTTTGGCTTGAACCCGCAAATTTTTTAAAAAATGGACCAAAAGTGTTATACCCGGTAAAGATAGTGGACCAAAATTGTAGTTTTCTCCAAAATTTATCTTAAATTACTAACACGAAAATATTATACTAAGCTTATACTTACACACTTAACACGAAAATGCTCAAATCTCAATAATCATTTCCTTGTCATTAAAAATAAACGAAATGAACTCAACCAATTCGACCATCAATCTAATCTCATTGAGATGATCACACTCAATAGATTGATTACCAATAACTCACATAAACGCACAAAACCACATAAAATCACATAAAATCATATAAACCAAACATTGCAACAGGCACATAAGTCAACACTAACGGTTTGACTAACCTGCTCAAGCCATGGTTGTCACAGTATCCCCTCCTTTAGGAAATCTCGTCCCGAGATTTAACTAAAAGGTTCAACTTTATCATTACCAAATAATTAATCGAGGATACTTATCTGTCAAGTAGTCCTCCCATTCTCATGTTAACTCAAAGTTACACTTTGAATTCCAACGATCTACAACCATAACATTCCTACTAACTTTCACAAGATATCTTACTGCTAACAACTTTGCCTGCCCACAAAAGGGTACGCATAGCAGCATAACCGCTCTAAACGAAAAGAAACATCCAATTACATGAACCTCGCCCGCCATCGAAGAGACTAGTCAAAAACCTTAAGTTGTGTAACAACGTCATTTTATATCCGGCCTCAGCAACTCATCAACACCGAACGGTCTGACACCAGTATAAGTTGTTACACAGCCGAACGGTTTGAAGAATTGGCTCGACTTCGAGTTTATTTATAAAATAACTTTAACTAAAATCGCAAACACATCTAAGGGCATACTAAGGTCTACAAGAAACCTTACGTACCCAACTTCAACTAAAACTCCCAATGATTCTTTGCTCAACGAACAAGTATGGATACTCAGTTTACCTGAAGTCCTAAAGACCTCCCTTCAAGTCCAATCGAATCTTAACTCAATGAACATTAATTTCTACTAATTCTTTAGCAAAACTAAAGTTTTGCCTACTTTAATTACCTCTAAAGGTACATGCAACTCACATTTACCAAATATTTCAAATTTTGACACACAAACAAAAAAAAAAAAAAAAAGAAAAAAAAAAAATAATATAAAGAAAAATAAAAAAAAACCCCCCCCCCCCCGGTGTCCATGCACACTCCTCAACTCTTTTAGGTAATCTTAACCGATAATCCTTTTAAAAATCTCAAATGGACCTACTTACCTTGGTATCAACTTACCATACTTTTCGAAACATTATACACCCTTCAAACTGAATACTCTAGGTAACACTCAATTACCAGCCCTCAAGGTCTACGTTAAACCTCATACTACAGAATCCTTTGTACAAATTCGGTTCATCCCAATCTCGTTGTCTCTAGTTAATGCCCATAAAATGCGGAACCTACGCTTCCATTCACACAATGCTCCAAGTGAAGCACATCTCATCCCCGAATGATAATCCCCACCTTAGGAAAAACTCATCTTACGAAAATGAGTATTCCAATTACCTCCAAAATCTACCATACTTGTCCTAAGCATAGCTAGAAATGGGGTGACTTAGTCAGTCCATTGACTACACCCAATCGCATCGTATCCACTACTCAAACTTGGTAACTTAGCAATAACATCCTTAGTTTTTTTTCCACTTCTACTCGAGTAACTCAGGTTGTAGCAACAATCCTGAAGACCCTTGATACTCAACCATCGATTAGTTAACCTAAAACCACACAACACCGTATCCGCTCCAGAATGGATAGAATACTTTGTCATATACGCCTCTTCAATAGCCAAGGTCCTTACATCTCTCCAAATGGAGGTCCAAACCTTGTCTAACCAATATGAACCACTCTCCATCTCTTTTCACACTCGTTGGTCAAAGCCACGCAACATCTCATGTTGACGCGTTCTTTGCTTTGATCGTCTTATCTTATACCACCAACCTCCTTTCCCGATCTTAGCTTGGATCGTCATACGTCAATCCAGAACTTATTCTTGGCTTCACTCTTTTCCTACTCCACGATTCAACGACTACATTTGCCTTTCCCAGGTGGTACTTGGCCTCGAAACCGTCCTCACTAAATAACTTCATCCATCATCTTTGCCTCATGTTCAATCCTTCCGATTGAAAGTGTGTTGGAGACATTCATGATCCGTATAGATTACTCTCCATGTCTCGTTCACTTAATGCCTCTAGCATTGTAAGGCAAAACCTACCATGTTAGGCATGCAATCCTTCATAAGAACCTTCAGTTGTCGCGACGTGCAAGCAATCACCTTCTCCCCTTTCCCAAGCATGCTACCAAATCCTTACTTCGCGCGTCATAATATACTACGAAATCGTCTGCTCCTTCCGGTAATGCTAAGATCGGCTCATTACCCAATTGATTCCTTCCACATCTAGATAGATTTCTCTTTGCTCCGCTTCCACGTTGTTGGAAAACTTCACGTACATCTTCTCTTCCTTCAGTGACTCCACGATCATCTTCACGTGCGACTCATACTCTTCCTTAGACTTCGGGTCGGTGTTAAATATCTCTGAATAGATACGATTTAACTACTGTCTATATACGGTCAGCACACCCGGCTCATTAAACTCTATGAAAACCCTGTGCATTGATTAACCAAAAGGCATAGCTAGTAAAGTTCAACGTGACCATTACCATGCCTAAAAACAGTCTTAGCTACGTCATCCCCGTGCACCCTCCATTGGTGACATTACATACGAATTTTCTATCTCACTCTTCTCAACTCCTCTATGCACATTCCAAACTACCCACCTTTCTTTCTACCAAGCAATACAGGCGCTTTCCATAACAAGTTACCATTCGAACCAACCCTCACCTTACAACTCCTACAATCATTCCACACCTCTTTCCTTTCTACAAGACATCAAACACACGAGGACTTCGCAATCGCGTTTGCTCCTTGTACTAATTCCATACGAAATCCAATTCTTCAACAAGGGGTAAAACCCACTAAATCCTGAGAAATACTTCGAGAAGCTCACATACTACTAATGTATCACTAAATTTCGACTCAATCTTTGTACTCCTACTAGACCCTCGCATCCTCTTTAGTTTCGTTCTCACGAACCTTAAACACCTTTTTACTCACTAAGGTGAGTTTAAACCACCTTCTTGTGCATACATCCCGCCTTACCCTCAACAACTAATTCTCTCAGAACGGCTAATCAACGCTCTCCATAAACTATAGAGGTACTAAATCAAATTAGAAACGAGAACTCTCTATTCTACTTGGAATCGCGAATAAATTCTATTTGCTTTGCAACTATCATCGCACCACTCAAAGATATGTACCCGTACCATCAACTCGAGAACGCAGCGCCATGAAGAAATCAAACTGTCACATGCACCAATTTGTATAGGACCCAAAATTCACACAATCCTAAAAGAAAAACAACGAATATAAACATCGCCATGAATGAGACGAACCTCAGACTAACAAACGCAGTCAACGATGCTAGAACACCCAAGAATATTACCACGTACCACGACCCCATTAATTAAAAGATTAAGAACCTTTGTTCCAAAACCGACTTTTTACCCAAGGAAACTTTCCCTCATAACCTTATACCAATCATTTTAAAACAATAGAATCACCTTAGTTAATAATGCCAATAATTTTAAGTGTAAAAATAAATTTAAATAAAATTTTCATAAAATTATTTTAATTATGATTTTATAAAAGAAATCAAAAGATGGTTAAAACAAATGTGTTGCATTTTATTTATCAATTTATTTTCGAAAGAATTTTTTTTTAACACTAGAACGATATGATATCGACTACAACAAAATTACTTTGAAAAGGAATTTATGACTCGCAACAAGAGACATCATGATAGCAAAATAGACTCCCAAAATACATTAAGGATTCCAATACCAAAATGTTAATTTACTTGAAAACGAACACGACAGGAACTCTTGCAAAACAAACAACCATAAGAACTCATCCATACCAACGGTCATAGAACCAAACCAAAAAGTATCGCCACCTTAAGACAAAGGAACCAATCAAAACGCCGAACGGAGAACATAGAGCACTAGTTCTATGATGACAACTAAAAAATACCAACACGAGCGTTGGATATCTCAACGAACAACGAGCTAACGAACCAACTTAAAGGAATCGCGCCGACGGATACCAAACAGTATCGATTCTCCGCAAATGATAGATGAAAGGGAACCTTACCATCTACGCAACCCACTAATATAATTTGCCCAATCGATTAAGAGAGAGGAATACTACACAACCCATCCTCAACAGGATCTCCATCACATCTACACTACCATCTACACCAACATCAGACTTACATCCTTACATAATACTTCATACAAGCAACAATGAACAATGCAATCAAAGTCAAAAAGTCCCCGTGTGTGTTGCCTTTATAATTATGTTCCCGCGACCAAATTATAATTGCACCTTTGCACACGTATACTTACTTCCAAGTATCCACACATCTCGTAATGATAACACACATCTACGCACATAATCACTTAATAGATAATCCAAAATATTAGCTCAAACATGAGTACTATCAAACAACCCATAAAATCCCAATCGACCCAACAAAAATCGAAGTCAATCGTGACCCATAAATATAAAAGAATCCTCGATGTATAGCAACGCATCGAGGTAGAAAATGAAAATAAACTTATGTTGGGCCTCGCGGGTTTGACCTTTTCTCTCTCAAAAGTCACCCAAACTCCGCGGTCTAGTAAGGTAAAAAGCTCCCAATGATATCCCTCGGGGATAGGGGAAGACATGAATAAAACAATAACAAAGGGTATATACGATAGATCCCCATAATGAAAAAAGTATATATTTTCATATATATAGTAGTAATTCAAAATAGAAAGAATTTCAAAGATTTTAGGTTGCGGGAACATACGATATATACGTACACAAACACTTATGCCCTAAAATGCAACTATATGAGGGACCCTTAAGCTATAGTCTAGGCTCAACCACCTAGTTCTCTATAACCATAGGCTCTGATACCAATCTGTCACACCCCACCAAGGCGGAAACGCGGGGCGTAAACAAGAATGGATATCATCACAACACATGGTGTCTATATAGAGAATACTAAAATGCATACAATAAAGTAAAGTATAGACACAAAGTGTCATAACAATACCCATAACTAACCAAAACATAAAAGGCGTCTTTATTGATGAAAAGGAAGTTCTCGCCAATAAGAGACATGCAACATATATTCATACAATGCTAAACATCCAAATATAAACTTCAAGATCATCTTAAGGTCTCTTTCTAGCCACTTCTCACTATCTTAAGAATCCTCATCGACATTCACCTGAAAATGATGCTTAAAACGTCAACACAATGGTTGGTGAGAGTCATAGGTTTAAGACACACAATTCAAACCTTTCAAACCAATTACTGTGATTAACAAAACAATTTAGGACAATTATGCAAAATATGAACTTATGCTAACATGCAATCCACATACTAGGTAGGAACGTTACCCCCGATCCATTACAACAACTGGGTAGGAACGTTACCCCCGATCCATTTCAACAACTAGGTAGGAACGTTACCCCCGATCCATATGTCACTTACGCACCTAAAAGTCTACCAGCTGGAACTTATACTTAGGCCTGGACCACACATCATTGAGTATTATTTCAACCCTTCAGTTGGATTTGATTGAGTAGTAAAGACCACTCCCAACCGAACTAATCACATCACAAACTACTCCAATTGATCACTAAGCCATGGAGCGTATCACACAAATCAGTAGGTATTATTTCAACCCTTCAGTTGGTTTGAGTTGAGTAGTAAAGACCACTCCCAACCGAACAAATCACAAAACAATAACCACATAGCAAATAATCACAGCAACTAAAACAGTTTAACACATAGCATCATTTTCCACACCCAATAAACATAAGAAAAAGGTGCCTATGAAATGCACCTTTGCTAGCACTCAAAGCTTCCAACAAGGCTTCCCAATGACAATCACAAATCACGCAACAATGAATAAAAATGTGTTACACGCTATTAAGCCGAAAGCTTAATATACATGTAACATTCATATGATGGATGTCTAAGATGTTTTATTAACCCCATGGGCCACCTTGACTCCATTCCCAATTTAAACCACTTTACTTATCTAGTTTCACTAGCTAGTCACAATTCGTGCCAACTGAAGAATTTTAACGTGACTTATCGCACTCATAACCTTAACTAAATGACCTTCATAATTCAAACAAAAAATTACCTATGTTCATTAATGAGTATATTAACTACCTTGAGACTCCCAAGTGTCAATTACATACACAAGTACTCCTAAGAAAATCAAACTCCAAAACAGTCCCAATTCGGGTCTGATTGCGCACTAAAACGTTTAGGCTTAAAAATCATACTTAGACTTCGAATTGATTAAATTACTTTGGTGGATCTTTAATAGACACATAATAATTAACTACTGTAGAATGTCTAAGTCTAATTCAAATTTTAAATAGGGTTTTTACTTCTCACAATTTGACCTACAATCTGACATAAAAACTCAGCCCTTGACAACGAATCTTTTTGAATTATTTAAATAGACTCCACACACTTTTTTAATTCCTAGAAACCATATGTTTTGAAAGAAACTCTCTGTAGATAATTTAGTCTTTTGAAAATCATTAAAAGCTTCCGTATGATCAAGTTTATTACCCTCGCAAGTTGACCTTTCAAAACTGCCAACAATTTAACTCCGAATTTACTAATCCTAAAACCCTAATTGCACATGATTAACTTCATTAATGATATAAAAACGATTTTAAAAGATTAAAAACCTAAATTTACAGATTTTACATGAACCCTAATCCACATATAATTATTAAATGAGATTATTTATTTTAATGAAAAGAAAGAATTAATAAATTACAACTAGAGATGGAAAGAAATTTTTTTATATATTAAAAATTGACATAAATTAGAAAATTTACCTTGAACAAGAACCCTAAAAAAATTTCTTTTTTCCTCCTTGAAACCGGTCGAACAAAGTGTATGGGGGAATTAGGGATCTTAAGTTTGTATTTATAGACATCCTAGAGCGAAGTACTAAGCTAATTCTAATTAGGTATTAGTTTAGAATTAGGACCTACTAAATATTTTTTTTCTTCTCTAATCGTTTTTCCTTTAAAATTCGGAACACTATTCATCCAATAAAAAAATATTTTTTTATTTTTATTATGAACTTATGACCACTCCTATTTACTTCTCTAAGTTTGCTATGAACCGTCTCAAGCTACACAAGATTACCAAAGCATATTTAGTTGGACTGGTCTACAAGTTTCTCAAAGGAACTTGCAAAAGTAGCATTGAACTGGAATACAACATGGATCAATGCTACAATGCTTTGACAGATCAGCTTGACAGGATAAATCCTAAAAGTGACAGATGTCCATATGAGTTGAGCAAGCCATTACCCCTGCAAGGCTCTCCGGGTCACCTTATAATTCCTGTCGATTTCTTCTTTAACCTCGATCTTGAATATTTGAAGACAAGAAATTTGGAAAGGAAATACACTGTATTAATCACCAAAACAAAGGCTGCAAGGTATGACTTGAAGTTTATTGAAGACATGATACCAAGGCTGTGGAGTCCAGTCAAAGTGGCATATGACAAGGATGCTGCATTAGGAATTTCACACTGAGGACCTAAACGATAGCTATTCTACAGGTCATAGATCAACAGGTTCTCTAAACATGATGTCTATTCCACAATGAAGATTTTGAGTGTGGTCAGTGTAAATGTCAACAAGCAATTTGGGTACGGAAATTTACAAGAGATTGTGGTGAGAAGAGCTGTTCAGAAATTATATACGTTCAAAGAAGGTGACTTTCTAAATCTACACTTGAATGACATTGAAGACATGCTTCTTCTTCATGTTCAGAAAAAGCTATTCAACCTCTATGGCGACGACATTGTTGACTTGGCAGCTGCACTGATTATGTTTACTACAAGAATCATCATTTAGAAAGGGTTGAAGATGTTCAATTTGGTGTAGAAAGTTACCAAAAAAAAGCTCAACATCACCAAGCCATAAAAGGATTTTCCCGGAATCTTAGCCAAAGAGTCATACACTATGTCTTATGATCTAAAAGGAGTTGTGTATCTAGATTCAAGAGATCGTAAGAAACTGATGCGAGTTGACGAGCTCTATAAGTTTTCTGATGGAGCACTCCAGTATGTTCATAACACTCTCCACTATAGGCTGCTAAACTTCAAGTTAGGATACAACAAAGACATGCTAAGGAGAAAATAGACAGACAAGGACTAGAATCAGACATACATCATGGTGAATCTGATCAACAAGTAGCTGTCAGAAAGAAGGATCACGCCAAGCTTGGAAAGATTGGTCGGTGGAGGGAAAGTTGAGACGGACTACAGACTGCTTACAAGGACAGTTAGACTTTTTCATTCTCTGTTAACATATCTCAGGTCCTGTCTTATAATTTATCTTGTGAATATGTATATATGTAATGTAGAAACTTTAGTATATATGTGCTGAGTATAATTTTTCATGAATTTTTCAATAAATACAAAATCTTTCAAATTATGTACTCAACACCATATAATACCCTCATTAATTGAGGGGGGGTCATTAAAATGTTCCTAATAAGCATGCTAATCAGTAACATTTTTCTCCCCAAAAGCTTAATTTTAAATTAATTGATATCCAAAATATCAAACGATTTAACATTTTTTATAAGGAAAGAAAATGTGATTAAAATATAAGGCTTATAATGTGATCTTAGTGACTCAAGTACAGCTTCTCCCTCTTATGTGCAAAACACTTTCGAATATTAATGCACATATGCAGGGGGAGCAATTTTTAGAAAAGATGAAACCATCAAGGTGCAAAAGGTTTTGATTTATATATCACTAGTACCTTGATTGATTTTTAAATGGTTTTAATAGCTACAATGGGAATACCCAAAGACCGAGCAAGTGTTTAATCTTAAGGAGTTATAAGGCGGTTAAGGATAGGTATTCGTTCTGTGGTCTAGCTAGAACTGGAGGAATCTACCCAGGTACATTCCTATAGTTAGATTAGAAGTCCTTATGTATGATATAAAAGGAGTAAAGTGAGAAGGAGAAAATATTATCCATGGCATGAGTTATCACTGGAACACACCCAACAAGGTGATAATGAGAATGCGATGGTTAACATAGAAGGGGTTGAAGAATGAAAAAGAATTACAAAGATAAACGGTGAAAAGAAAGAAGCCCTCCTTATACTTAGGCAGAAACCGGGTCAATACATATGCTATCAGAAACACTTAGATGTTGTCTGGTATTGAAGATAGTTATCATGGACCCAATGATGCAATGCCAACCCTCCCTAGCCACTCAAGGTCTCTCAAAAGACTCTTTTTTCATTTCTCACGGATACAAACACGTTATCTATCGACTTTCTCACTCCGAGTTAGTTAATATTGAAAAGGAGGCAGTCAGCTCCAGCCTCCGATCACTAAAACCAAACGTACTATTGAGTCTACAGCCAAAAGAGATCATAAATAAATCTCACTAGGACACTATTCCAAATTACACTTGATCTTCATACACTGTGAAAACAAGTGAAATAATAAGATTTCTATGCATTATCCTTCTGATCTTACCAGAACATTCAGAGTGGTGCTCTTTAGCATTTTACAATGATGAATGGAAATCCTTCCAGTGTCAACATCAAACAGCACTGCAGTAGGTGACTTATGCATCCTATATGGATCAAACTTGTGACAACTGGATATCGATTTGGTCCAGTATATGAATTGACGACTCAATTGGTAAGATAGTAACTAACTGGTTCATTCTTATCATGTTGTCTACTTTGAGACATTTCGGTAATGAGAATAAGCTAGTAACGGTGATTCTGATGTTTACACATTAGAGGATCCAATACTTTAATCTAGAAATCCTGTCAAGGAGATGATTCTAAATTGAATCTACCTTATCACAGGTCGGTCCTCACAGAACCGGATGTTAATCCAACCAAACACGGGCGAATGACAAAGCCATATTCGCCCACAATCTTTATTGCTAACTGATTTAATTGCAGATTTACATAAAGATAGAGGTACCTCATTCCAGCAGAATCAAATTTATAACCACATGCTCATACTCAATCAACGAATATAGAGACATGATGAAAGCTCAAGTACATGTTACTCACGTCTTCCGCTACTCTGATATCAACGTCTTCCTTGAAGTCATAAAGTGTTAAAGATAAAGCATTCCAAGGGAGATTGTTCGATAGCTTTCAAAATAAAGAAAAGTATGAGCATGTTGGTCTAAAAGTTACAAGTTCACAAGTAGGCAAAAGATTAGAAGATGATGAAGAGATGATGTTTGATTGATGATCTCAAGAAGTTCATGATCACAAGTCTATAAAGCATGCAAGAACAAGTTCCAATATCACTACATAAAATTAATAAGATAAAGAACAAAGAATCAAGACTACAAGCAAGATTAAAGACATTCATAGAATGCTAAGCTTAAGTTTGTGTAAAATGGAGTGACCTCCCTTAGGGGGAGATTGTTAGGAATTGAGAAAAGACTCGGTCACTTCTAAAATATTAAAATAGTAATTCATAGCTCGTAGTCAATCGTTGTGTAATAGTTGATTTAATCGGGTCAACATAAGGCTCTCCTTATGTTGACCACGCCAAAACTAAGTATAAATACCCTCTCCTTCCATAGAAAGGGTCTTGGTTCATTAAGCAATAATACATTTTCACATTTCTTTCTCTCTCTAAGTGTTTGATGTGTCGTCGTATAGGTAGTTATTTTAGTTATCAAGTAATACATTTATATTTTGCCGACTTTACCTAAAACAACACTTTAACATGCAGTGTACCTGATCAGATGTATTCATTGGTAAGTGGGGTGTTGATCACTAAGAGCGAGAACGTTAATCTTTTAGTTCTATCAATATTTTGGTTAACTAAATTAAGTTAATTTAAACTATGTTAATTCTAATCTATGTTAAACATATGCTAAACCTATGTTAATCCTAATTCTAACGGATAAGGGGGGTTTAAGTCTGAGAGACTGGCATAGGTTTTGTGGTAACTTAGATCAATTTAAAACACAATAACACACACAAGCAGATAATCAAAAGATAGAAGAGCGGTCTAGCCAAATATAAGAAAACTGTATTAACCATGATTAATACAATTAAAATACAGGTTTGTTTATTTTAGTGCAATGAGTTCTTATCTCAAGGTGGCATATCATTCTAAGATTTAGGCGATACTTCTTCTTAAAACCTAGACACGTAGAATTCTGTCACAATTAAACGCATCCGCATAAAGCATCCTATTAGCTGATTATAATCTATCTTAGGAGATTAATAATGGTGATCTTATTAAACCCTAGATCATGGAGACTTTATCCACTTACTGCTTAACGGCTCTTTATATACTAGTAGTCCACTATCCGAGTCTTTACCAAAGGAAGAAGAACGGTATACTAGGTCACCTGCTAGAATAACTTATTCCCTTAAGCGATTGGTAAAGATAAGTCAATATTTATGATCCTATTACTCTAGATTGCGGTTATGGAGACCCATCACGGCATCTAGCTAGCGAGATATTTTGCATTCCTAGATCCGGTTGGATGGGTCACATATTTAAGCACATAAACAAGTATGAATTGATAAACATAATCAACAACCAATGATAAATTAAGCAATCGATATAAACAAACCAAACATTTAAATCTTCATAATCATGGCTAATACCCAAGGGTATTAGCCCTTAACCATTGTAATTAATACAGGAATAATCTATCAACCAAGGTAAACTAACCGAGTTAAACGAATGATACCAAAAATCGAACGATTATAAGAGTATAGGGATTACAAGGTGTTTCCTATTGAATTAGTAGCTTTGCTTGACCTCTTCTACTCTTCTTGTCTTCTGAAAATCGACCATTGTGGTTATGGTATCGAAAATACGATCAAGCACACCTAAAACTCGTTTTTAGGTTTTATATTTATAGTGTTTGGAATTTGGTTGATACGCCGTATTGGTTGAAGTTAATACGGCGTTTTGGAAGTTTCTTGAGGTAGGGATCATATTTAATATCTTCCAGAATATTTAATTATTATATCTTGGATACGACGTATTAAGGTCTTCTAGATACGGCGTATAGGTCTTCGTGGTTTATTGTGAAGTGCAAGCACGAATACGCCGTATCTTCCTTGACGGATACGACGTATTAGATGTCAGAACAATATTCTTCACATTTCTTTATTTAAGCTCCAGAATGCGCGCCTTTTAGCTAATCTTCACAAAGTACTCCATAATTGCCGCAATTCTCAAATATAAACGATTAAGTATCAATTATTGCAATAATTATAAAATGGGTAATTTACATGGGATAAATGATGCTATAAAAGTGACGTTATTTGATGTCATCCGTGTTCCAACCATCTCCTTTCTCTCTCTAAATTTCTTCTTTTCATCTTGCTAGGTTTGGGTGAACTAATATCCTACACGAAATACTTATGATAAAAAGCGCTTTTAAAAAAAATGTTACAAGATATATTTCAATCGGGTAAAGCTACATATGTACATTATATGAGATTGTGTAATGAAACAGAAACATTTTTAACACCTAATTGGGACGTTCCTACAAGACGAAATTCGACTTATAAAATGTTTATATGTGGTTTATGCCAAAAAGCTACTTTACAAGTTTATCATGAGGAACTTTGCAAAACGCGTCTGATTGCATCATTTCGACCCAAATTGGTTTATTATTCAAAAAATAACCGAATTACTTGAAGTTTTTTAAAACGCAACAACTTTTTTATCGGGTATTTATTATCCCACGAGTCATTTGGTACTAAAACAAATTTATTTGATGTGTTCAAAAATAGGCGAATATGAATTTCATGGTCCACTTTTTGCAACTATGGTTTTACCCATGAAAAAAAACTTAGAAAATATTTAAAATAAATTCCGCCGGTAATTACTTGTGCTGCCGCTTTGAATCTGTGCTTTAACATTAACGGGGTGGAACTACTTATCGAAAAGATTTCTATGGATTTGGATTTGCATCAAGAAAATGTCGCACTTTGAAAGAGATGCAAACAATTATTTCAACAAACGTTTTAAAGATTTATTTGATGTTTATTATAATAAATATGGTGCAATAAATGGTTCAACGAGTTTGGCTTCTTCATCATTTTCTACAAATACTACCTTGGATCCGCAAATGGGATTATTTTTATAGTTTAAGGCAAGAAAGCAATATACGGGCTAGGAGTAACCAATCATCGACTAACAAATTTTGGAGATATATTGAAACCGATTAAATAAATAATATGGGACCTGAAGAATTCACACAATTTGATATTTTGGCTTGATGGAAAGGAAAGGAATCTCAATTTTCCGTGCTAGCCGCCATGTCCCGTGATTTACTAAATGTACAAGCTTTTATGGTTGCTTCGGAATCCGCTTTTTCTACTAGTGGAAGGGTATTATCGATACGAAGAACAAGACTCACACCGGCATCTTTGGAGATGTGTATTTGCTTGAAGGATCACTTAGACGCGACCAAACGTATACAACACATTTCAAGTCTTGAAGGCGAACTAGAGTACGAAGAACAACTACACGATGTTGAGGTGGAAACGGGTAATGCATTCTCACTTTCTGATGAAGAAATCACTCTAGATGAAGTTACTAGCGAGGCTAGGTCCTCCGAAGTCGAAGAAGAAATGTCAATCTCGAACAAGCTCTTAATTAAGATATCACTATCCGATGAATAAATTACTCAAATGTATTAGCTTTGTGTTTCAAGTACTTTATATTTGATGTATTATGAGTTTATTAAATAAAAGTTGAAGTTTAACGAATTTATTGTGTAGAAAACGCGAACGTCCGAAAAAATGCCAAAATCCCGATGCTGCCATTTGCTTAACATAACCAAAAAAAATGAAAAAAACCGGTTTGAAATCGGTTTTTCCAAACTGAACCGGTTTCAAACCGACCCCAACCGTTTACCATCGGTTTTGGGTTTTTTCCCATCTAAATCCAAACCGAACCGAATCGGTTTTTGGTCAAAACCGGTTGTTGACCGTTGACTAAACACCGATTCAGTTTTCAAACCCGAACCGGTTTTAGAAAAAATCCAGGAATTACGACCCATACGATGCTGATATGTATGAAGGTCAGGACATTTAATCTATATGCGATAATTTGGATATCAAGGTTCGAGGTTGAATGAAGAAATAGATTACTTGTTGATATAGAGTCGATTGTAATCTTGTCATAATCGTACATTCTTTAAGGAAGTTGGTTGCCTATGTAATGGGCTGAGCTGTGGAATTCACCCACGTCCATTGTACTGAATTGTTTTTAGAATAATAAATTTACCGAGAAAACCTTTTAAAAAAAATCTTTATATAAAATATAACCCAACATGGGGAAAAAATGTTGTTATCCTCGAAATCTCGGCGTACTCTTGTCCCGAAGTCCATTTTTGCGCCAATGGCTTGATGCATGTGATCGCATTCTCTAGCGGCAAACACCTAATTCTCTCTTGCCGATACCTTTTGTTGCTTCACATGATCTTGCACGCTAATAAGAGGATAACATACTGGCAGTGAACATCATTTAGGTTATACAATAATTGTTGTTGATATAATTGTATAATTTCTTTCTTTACCTTTAGTTTCAAACGAAAACCTAACTCTAATACTAGTACTATTTATAGACCAAACACATACTTATATACATTCCAAACAACTTTTAAATATTTAATTAATTGAAATAATCAAATTCGGTGAAAACATGTTTTGTTTTTCTATCGTATTCACTCTTTTTCAAGTACATAGATACTAAAATCTAAAAGAAAGTACATGGATACCCATGTGCAAGAAATAACGACTGAAAGGTCTTTTCCTCTTCTTGTTTTTTCTTACTCAGCTTTATTTGATCCCCTTGTTAAAGGGAACAAATCATATTGTCTACGAAAGCTACAACCATTCATAAAAAAAAACTATACTCACGAGCAACCTTCCATAAGCTACACTATAGAATGAATTCCAAAAGGCTTGCATGCTTCTTCCTTCTTTTATGTGCCCATATCATATCTAGCTTGGCTCTTGAATCTAATGGTAAGATCTTATAAAAATACTTTTTCTTCTCTATGCACGGGTGTTGTCAAGCCTTATTATGTGCATGTAAGCTGATTTTCAATAAGCAGCTTATGGTTTATGATGAATAAGTTCATAGTGTCACGTTAAGTGTTTATATTAACTTATAATACAAGGTGAAAAAGAGCGCATAAGACTATATAGGCCCAAAATCCAAAACAACTGAGCTTATCAAGAATTTTTTTTGGCAACTAATTATCTCACACTATGTACACCACAAATCTATCTCATATGTATTAGTGGATTATTAGGCCCAAAAACCAAGCCCGTTTGTTGGGTTTTGGTATAGGGATTCACTATAAAATAGGTGGTTAATAATAAAGTTACACCCTACGGGTTTTAATTCAAGTTTAACATGGTATCGGAGCGGGTTTGAGTCGCCTCCCCTAATACCATCCCCAATAAGGATGTAACTTTATTATTAACCAATATTTATAATAGTGAAACCCTAATACCCAAAACCCACAAACCGGGCTTGGGGATTATTAGGCCCAAGACCGGTTTGTGGGTTTTGGGTATTATGGTTTCACTATTATAAATAGTGGTTAATAATAAAGTTACACCTACGGGGTTTTCAATGTCTAACAATATGTTTTATGCATGACTTGAACCCATAACCATTTAGTTGGGAGCCTAAGATTTTCCAAACACTCTGCAATGAGCTTATTTTTGCTGTATAAGCTAACAAACTAAGAAAAAGAAGCTAAAACAAACACCCCTTAACGAGGTTTAAACGTAGCAGGTCTCAAAATCATATAAGTATGATATTCTTGCATAAATTTTGTAGAAGAGAAACACAAGATGAATATTCATGGACATAGCTATGGCAAAAAAGTTGGTGTGAAACAAGATGGAATAGTTATTTCGAAGGCAAGTAGAGGGAGAGGTGCAGCAAGTGGTGGTGGTCAGAATGCTCGTCGTCCTTCAAGTACTAAGAATAACGAAGCAGTTTCGATGCTCATGAAGCGACCTGCATGCATTTCCAACAATGGTGTTTGTGTTCTTACAATATGTATTATCCTTGTTTTGGACTTGTAGATTGTGAGCACGTACAAGATGCTATATCTAGTAATTTTTTCATTCTCAGTTTATTTTGTCATTCGGATTTCAATTGCTTCATATCTTAAATTTAAATGTCGTATGTTGTTTCTGGGTTTAATTATGAAGTGCATAATGTATGTTGTGATTATTGCTTACTTGTTTGGCTTGTGGTTTATTTATTTATTTATGACGTTTAATTTACATTTTAATTAGGTATAATTACATACTATATGATAAAGATGTTAGTTTACAGAATTGCCCGTGAGAGTTACTCTTTTAATTGATATGTATTTATAGTGCGTTACATAAAACATATTAGAAACTTTAATGAACCCAACCCACATTTGCGCCTGTGCCGTTATATCTTCTATTACTTCCTCGTAATCCCAACGGCGAAATCGTGAAAACTCATATTGGATGAGAAATCTAAATAATTAAAACAACAAAAGTTTTGTTAATGAATACGTTCAACAGCAAGCTGAGACAAATCTTCATCTGCAACGAAAAGAGCAAAATAAGCGGTAGCAAAACAAAAATAGTAGAGCAAATAACTAATTTTGATGATGACATCCGACAACACGTGGCGAAGATTAATCTTCATCATGCAACAACAACAAAAGGAAAGAAACAAAAATAAAAGCAAAGCATAGACTTTTTTTCTTCAAAAAAAGGTTAAATGGTGGCGGCTAGGGTTTGACGGGGTGACATACAAAAGGCATATCAACTTAGCCACCTAAGTTGAGGATCAGACCCACTCTGATACAATGTAAAATAGCAAATAGATTATTGAATGTGTTTTGTGTGACTACATAAAAGATTTATGTAATACATAGCTTAATGAACAAGCAATGCAAACCCTAAATCTAATTGACTCAACCCCACAATTAGGTTTGTGCCAACTAACATAGTCATTTAACACTCCTGACAGTTTGAACGAGAGAGGCTTATGAACAAACAAACTAGAACATATGTTGAAAGTCGCTTCTTCTTTTCTTCTTGCACCATACAGAAGCATAATTATATTTGGTGGCATAGTTGTTTACTGCTTGCAGCATCCTCCTTTGCGTGATGTTTTTTATACGTCATGGCTTGCTTTGCCTTTAGGTAGCAGCGATAATTTTGCGACCAACTATTTTTGAAAAACGATAATGATCTACATCGCTAAAACAAAAAATAATGTTGATGAGACAAATTTGTGTATTGATGGCTAAACCAACATAATAAGTGATATGTTATGACGGCTAGAGATTTTGCGTTCTCGGGTTTGTAAATTGGATAGATAAAAAGACTAATAAAACGAAAATATAAAGCTAATGTGTTGTTTTGCTACTCGAATTTAAAATTCATAAACTCGCTTTACCTATCCTTTTTAAAACCCATACGAGCAAGTATGACCCGCCCGTTAGTAGTAGGGGTTGTGGCAAAACAGAGGTCGTCCCAAGGAAAATGATAATGTTTTGTAAATAATAGTAACGTAAACAAGTAAATAGGATTGTCACAAGTCTAAATAACATATAAATCGAAATCGAACAAAGAATATAATAAAGGTACTTGCGAGGGAAATAGATTCCTACTATGTAAGAGTGTTGGATATGTTTGGATAAAATGTATGTCAATTAGACACATATCATTTGTATGCGTTTCCAATTTAATTGGTCATATCATGAAAAACGCACATGTATTGGTGTAGATAATCGAACCCTTTCGACATATGAACTCTTATAAAAAACCAAGTCACTAGGATTCATTTGTGTAAAAATATAATTTACCAAATTCGTTCTTACGAGTCCTTTCGACCTATACTCGAGATTAAATATTTACAAATCCGTTTTAACACATTAACTTCATGGGTGTGAATCACGAAGAACCAAACATGTTCGTGCACTAACCGGTTCGATCAAAATAAAAGGAGAAATCCTTTCGACCTTTAAATCCCGTTATGTTTTACCAATAAGTTGAAATGAGACATGTTTTAATATTTAAACAAACTTATAAATAAATCAAGATTTTCATTAGTAACAAGTTATCCAAAAACCTCACATGACAAGTCACATAATTTTCCAAGCAAGTAGAAATAAATAATCCATGGTACATAAAACATTATCCAAACAAGAATTTTTCAACACCTTAATAAAGTAACAAAGTTACCTAATCATTTGATTATAAATAAGTAAGAAATATGAGAAATTAGAGCACCCCTGAGCCTCCAATCAACACCATCGATCAACCAAATCAAGAATTCTATACCCAACGCCTTCCTTGTTAGCTTGAGTACTCCTTCTGAAAATGGTAGATTCTATAGAGCTTTTTGGGAGTGAAAATAAGTTTGATTATGGTGTTAGGTTGTAAGGATAATCATACTCATGAATGTGGTCATAACCCTATGTATTTAAGCTTCCTCAACCCCTCCATTGCAAGTAAAAATGTCCCAAAATGGATTATGGTAAAGAAATGACCAGACTCAATTAATGGGAGGAGTTAAAAGTCCCATAAATGCAACCTTTCAACTGAAATTTGCTCCAGCCGCGTGGCTGAAACTCATTTGGACAGATAAAACGCGGCCCACAGCTGTCACACTGTGTGGGAACCTAGCGTGCGGTTGATAAATGTTACCCTGGTTGGGGACCATTTTTCAGCGCGCGTGACTTTTCTCTTTTTCTTTAAGCTTCATTCATTGTTTCGTTTGGTTTGCGACTTTGTTTCTTCTTTCAAAACATCATTTGCTTCTTTCTTTACACTCGGGAACAATTGTTTCTTGAATCTTTTGTCTTTGAAGAGCTTCCTAAGGTTGTTTCATCGGGTGGAATTTTTGTTCGTGCATATCTTCTTGGTTTAACGTATTCTCTTTATCTTTTTCATCACTTTCCTTGTCTTGGTAATACTTGAACCTGAACATATCTTTTCATATTGATGTGTATCACTGAGCTTTAAATTTATAACAAGGATTGAACACATTCGGGCAAGTATACCCTATCGTGTGTAGCTAGTTGGGTTTAGTAAGTCGAGGTCCTTCGCAATGATCTAATTGATTTATACTTAATATTTATTTGTTTTTTTTTTTTTTATTTTATTTATATAATTATAATTTTTGATTGTTAATTTTTTTTTTAATTAATTTTTTTATTTATATTATATCTTATATGTGTAAAATTTTTATTTTATTATTATTTATATTTAATGTTTTTATCTTATTATTTTTTTTTTTTTAGTAAATTATTATCATTTTTTTATTTTTTTTATTACATAATGTTTTTTTTTTTTATATTTTATTTATTTATTTTATTTATTTTTAGTTAATATAATTTATATTTTTTTATTATTCTTTATTAATATTTTGATATTAATTATATTATATGTTTTTTTTTTTATTTGTCTTTATTTTATTTTAATATTTTTTTATAATTTTATTTTTTTTTTCTTTTGTTAATTTTATTTATTATTTTAATATATATTTTATTATTTTATCTATATTAATTTTTTTTATTAATTATTAATTTTTTATATACTATATTAAAAATTATTATATAATTTATATAATTCTTATTTTTATATTTTATTTAATTTATATTTATATTTTATTATTTCTTTTTAATATATAATTATTATTTATTATTTTTATCTATATATTTTTGTTTTTTTTTTTATTAAAATTTATAATATTTATTTATCTATATTTTTTTGTTATTGTTATTTATTTTTTTTAATTATTTTTTAGTTTATTTTTTATTAGATTTATTAGATTTTATTATAATATATTTTTTTAATTATAATTATTTTTTATTTATAATAATATTTTATTTTTAATTTAATTTTCATTTTATTATTATCATATTATATATAGTTTATTTTCATGATTATTATTTTTTTTTTAATTATATTATATATATAATTTTGTATATTTTTTTTTATTTTTTAATAATATATTTTATTAATTTTTTATTTTTTTTTTTTTTTTATTAATCTATAACTTTCTCCTCTATTCCATCCGGCCTCTTATTAATTTAACACCATTTCTATTACAACTTAAAGTAAATAGTAACTACACCATAAAAATGACCAACACAGATAACACAATTAATCAAAAAATCTTAAACCAAAATAAACACCAATTCAAACAGCAAAAAATACAATACACAACACAGAACACAAAACAACAACAACACATCAACACAAACCATCTAAAACAAATCAAAATACACAAACCCACGCAACACAACCCACAACAAAGACAACATCAAAACAAAAAAAGCAAACTAACAAACAACGAACAATAAAATACAAAAAAACAACAAACAAAAGCAAACAAAAAAACAACCACAACATAAAAAGAACACAAATAAAAAAAAAAAAAAGAAAATATTTCGCACACCAACTAAAATACAACAAAAACATAAACAAAAACCAAAACAAAAACAAACAGCAACAGAACAGGACAATAAATCAAAATTCAAAACAAAAACTAGAAAAACAAACAAAATAACAAAAACAAACAAAAACAAATAAGAAAATTAATTAACAAAATAGAAAACAAAATAATACAAACAAAACAAAAATAAAAAAACGATAATTAATACAAAAAAAAAACAAAACCAACCACACCCACCCAAAAAAACAAATAAACAAAAAAAAAAACCAAAAAAAAAACAAACAAAAACAAACACAAATATCGACAACGACACACACCAAAAAAACAACAAAAAGAAACAACATAAAAACACAAAAAAACAACCACGAACACCAAAAACAAAAAACACAAACACACAAGCAACAACAACAACACAACACACCCCAATACATACAACACAAGACCACAAAAAAACAAACAAAGCACACACCAACAAAAAACAACAAAAAAAAAACAAAAAACACAAACAAAACACAAAAAAAAAAAAATAAAAAAACAAAAATAATATAGACCCAATAAACAAAAAAAAAAAAAAAACAAACGAAAAAACCAAAAAAAAGAACACACAAAAAAATAAAAAATCAGTCTACAACAAAAAATCAAAACATAAAAAAAAAAAGAAAAATACAACCAAAACAAAAAAAAAAAAAAAAAAAATAAATTCAATCATAAAAAAACACTACCACAAAATACATAACAACACAAGCATCAAACAAACCACTACAAACAACAAAGAAATAAAAAATAAAAAAAACAAAACAAAACAAAAAAAAAAGAACAAAAACACCAGCTACAAAAAACTAAAAGAAAAAAGAACCAGCAACACCAAATACAAAGAAACAAAAATAGAACCAACAAAAGAAACAACAACAAACAACAAAAACCACAACACAAAAAACAAACAACATAAAACCAAAAACAAAACACATAAACACAAACAAAAACGAAAACAAACAACCATAAAATAAAAAAAAAAAACAAACATACCAGTCAAAAAAACCAAAAACCAGAAACAAAAATCAAAAAAACACAACACATCACACCAATCGAAAAAAAAATAAACAAACAAACAACTACGCACACAAAAAAACAACAACAAAAAAACAACAAAAAAAAAACAACAAAAAAAAACATAAACATCTCTAACCAAACAACACAAACATACAAAGCAATAAAAACACAAAACAAAAAACACACCACCAAAACTACTAACAACAATCACACAAGCAAAAAAACAACATAAAAAAAACAACATACAACACCAGCACAAAAAAATCACATTCAATAACAGTAACTCTAACAAACAAAATAACAAAATCACAAAAAAACAACAAAGAATAAAGAAGCTACAAAAACTAAACACCAAAATACAAACCACAAACAATAAAACTAAGATCACAAAAGAACAACGAAAAAACGAAAATCCAACAAAAGTCAAAAAACAGACAAAAAACAAATACCAAAACAAAAAAAAAAAAAAAATACCAACAAAAAACAAAAAAAAAACAAAAAACAAAAAACTAACAAAAACAACTATACAATCAAAACAAAATCAAAACAAAAATCCAACAAAACAATAATAAAAACAACAAACAGCAACAACAAACCAAAACAAAAAAAAAAAAACGACAACAAACAGAAGAACATTTAAAAAGAAAAAAACACAAAACAATAAATACCAAAAAAAACCTCCACAACAAAACAACAAAAACACAAAACAACACAAAACACAAAAACAAAACAAAAACAAACAAACAAAAAAATCAACACCCCACCCACACACACGAAACAACAAGTAACACAAAAAACTTAATCAAACAAAAAACAACTACAAACACACACTACACATACAAAAAGACACACCAACACAAAAGACAACACACACACCTACTCAAAAAGAGAAAAAAAAAGAGAAGAAAACTACAATAGACAATCAAAGCAAAAAAAAGAAAAAAAACAAAAGACATCAAAACAACACTCAAACCACAACAAAAACAAACAAACAGCAAAAACAACACATAAAAGAAACAAAACAATGTAACCAGAAAAAACAAAAAAACATCAACAGAAAACAAAAAACAAAAACAACACACACGTATAAAAATCCGAACAAAAAACAAAGAAAAAAACAACACAAAACAAAAAAAAAAATCAAAGCAACCAACTCAAAATCGACAACAAACTACAACCAAACAAAAATAAAAGAAAAAGTATAACCAAAACATAACACAAAAAAAACATAAAACAAAAAACAAAAACCAAAAAAAACACACCAGAAACATAACAGACATCACCAAGAAAACACAACAACACAAAACACACCAAAAAATACCACGAAAGAACGAGCCAAAACAAAGAAAGCAAACAACAAACAACACAAACAAACACAAAAAAAAAAAACCACAACAAAAGCACTAACAAATACAAAAAACAACAAAATTCACAAAAAAAACACAAAAAAACAACACACAAGAAACACAAACAACTGAAAAAACAGAAACAAGCAAAACAGAAATAACACAAAGACAAAACCAAAGAAAAAAAAAAAGCCCAACAACCGAAAAAAAAACAATCAAAACAAAAATTAACAAAAACACAAAACAAAGACAAACACATGAAAAAAAAACAGAAAAAAAAAACACAACAACAACTCCAAAAATCAAAACAACAAAAAACAAACAAAAACATAAAGAGAAAACAAGCAACAATGCAACATACAAGAAAGCAATCATACACAACAAACTAAACAACAAACAATACAAAAACGAAGAGAAAATTATCCACACTAAAAACACAACCAACTAACAACCAAAAAACACAACGCCATAACCAAGAACCCAAAAAAAACGAACATAAAAACCAAAAAACACAGACACAAAAAAATACACCATCCCCAAACCCCAACAAAAACAAAACATATACAACAAAACAAGAACAAAAAAGAACAAGAAAAAAAAAACAACACCAAACAACAAACGACATACACAAAAGAAACCACTCACAACCAACCACCAAAATCTGGTTAAAGCAAAAGTTGGCGTTCCGCCTGGCGCATATTAATGAGAAATTTCTGCATTCCATTATATTTATATTTTTTCTTTTTCTATTATTTAGTTTTTACAAACCCCATTTTTATAGCTTTCTATTATATTCATTAACTTTTTGTAATATTATTTTTCATTTAATAATTTAAATACTTTTCAATCATAAATATATTCATTTATTTCTAAATTCAAAATAGATATGAATGCAAAACAAATATATACAAAAAGAATAAAGCACCAAATAAGACACAAAACCCAAGAAAAACAAAAAAAAAAAATAAAACCAATTTTACCAAAACTAAAACACCAAAACAAAATTACACACACTGACAAAAAACACCAACATAACACACAAAATCAAACATCCTTAAACAAAAACAAAAACCATCATCAAACAAAACACAACACAACAAAACAACACACAAAATCAACAAAATACACAAACAAACGCAATCTGCAAAAAACCCTAAGCACTAACCAACAACAACAAAACAAACAAACAAACACAAAACAGACCTCACACAACAAAACCCATATAACAAAAATACAAAATAAACCAAAACACCACAACAAACACAAACACCAAACAAAACAACCAACACACACCAAACAAACCTCCCCCACAACAACACAAACACCAAGCACACACAACCCCACAAACAATATCCAAATCCACAAACAAACTATAACTCAAACCCAAAACATAAGCAAAGAATAACAAACACAACAAAAACAAACAACACCAAACGACTAAACAACAAAAAAAAAAAATAACCCCAACCCAAAAAACCCCATCAAAAACAAACAAAAAACCACATAAAAAACCCACCAAAAACAAACCAATATCTAAACAGCCAACACAAACAGCCAAACAAACAAAAAAATAACACTAAAATAAAAGACAACACTACACAAACTATGTTGGTGGAACAAGAACACAAAAAACACCAAAACCAACCAAACCTTACAAAAAACCACAACAACATACAACAGAACCTAAACACAAAAAATACCAAAAAAAAACATACACAACAACACTCCCAGCACACAAGAACCCAAAACAATACACCCACAACAAAACGAAAAGAAAAAAACCAGCACAACTAACACAAACACCGAATCACAACTCAACACAACACACCAAACAGAAAGACCCTCAAAAAAAAAAACAACAACACCACATCATAACCAGCAACACAAACCAATAACAAACACACACAACCACACACAACAACACACACAACAAAACAACTGACCACCCGACTTAATTAATATACCCCCTTTGAGACTCCCCTTTGGCTTGTGTATTCCGTTTCCCCCCCCTCCTGCCCCCCTTGTCGGTGGTTTGAACTTCCTTATTTTTTTTTTTCATAACTTTCCTTGTCTTGTTAAACTTGAACTCGAACATACGTTCATATTGATGTGTATCACTGAGCTTTAAATTTATAACAAGGATTGAACACATTCGGGCAAGTATACCCTATCGTGTGTAGCTAGTTGGGTTTAGTAAGTCGAGGTCCTTCGCAATGATCTGGGTGTTTTCAATATGAAGAATGAAGTGTAACAAATCTAATAGCATGTGCAAAATGATAAGAACTATGCAAGTAATTATGATAATGAATTCAATAAGTGAAAAACGACACTTGTTTGAATTAATTTATAATATTTAAATTTCTTATATGAGGATGGTTTTGGCAAATTGATTACAAGTATTAGAATATGATGGTGACAAATTCAAACTAAGATTCTAAACCATACAACCATCACGGAAGATCATAAAATGATCAAATCAAGCTTTAAGCACAATCAACCAATTCAAGACTATGTTTATTTAACAAGTTTGATCCGCGGTAGTTTCACAAATTTGTTAACAATCACACCCAAGTTTCTTGCTTAATTCAAATCACATAAGAAATGGTCAATACAAAAGGTAATCATTCATTGACAAATGATTATAAACAATTAAATGATAATCACCCGTTCAACCTATGAGACTATAGCCAGTTGATCAAATTTGATAAACAATGTCAAAAAAACTTAAGTACAATTGGTTCTTTAACAAGGAAAGAAATTGATCAAAACCATAATTTAACACAAGCCATCCTCATATGGTAAAAATCTTCCAAACACGTGTATAAATAACTACTCTATGTTGCTTTAAACATAATCTAAAGTTTGAACAATCATGGCAATAACAAACATCTTGAAATATAAAAATAAATTACCAAAGTAGCAATTACAATCGGTAATGATAAGGATTTAGAGCAATCCTTGTGCATCAAATCAACTACAAGTGTCCTAAAAAGCCAGAAAATGATGTCCAACACTTTGCTTCATGCTTGTGTGTACTCTCCTAGAAATGGCAGCGGGTTTGTGGTCTTTTAGGAGTGGTAGAATGGTGGAAAAATCTGCTCTTGGGTGAAAGAGGGTGAGTTTTACAACTTTTTAAGCCTCTATTTTTATACACTTAAACACTTATCAATCATAAAACAAGTGATTATTCAACATATGATAACATATTATATCCTTGGTTATGTACCTTGAATCCAAGATAATTTACCAATAATTCATCCTCATCTTTATTGCTTGTCTCCTAAGCCATAATCAATACAAAAATATTAACACCTCTGATTTACATAATAATTAAGGGTATCCTAACCCATTAATAACCATAACCAAATCCCTTTTTATCATTTACATGATCATATCATGATCATTCTCCAAAATCACTAATTTATCTTGATTCATTAAATAACCTTAACCCTTATCACAAACAACTTAATTTAGGTCTTAGGATGATAATTACCAAAACCCCCAATTTTAGTTACATAAATTGTAACTCATAATTGATTAATTAAACTCAAGATATGAGATTACTTACTTGTAGGATTATCTCTAAGGCTTAACCCTTGAATTAGATACCTAATTCCTTCTTCAATGGTTAAACAACCTTGAGTTTTACCTCTCATTTGTTGTTCTTAAATAGACACCACAAGGCCACCACCTCCTAGAAGTTTTGAGAAAATGTGGTAAATAACTTAAGACATAACTAGTTATAAGTAGTTAGTTCTAACTTTGCCTATTTGGCAACTAAGGCCCCTTAAGTCATTTTCACTTATATTTGTGACACAAAATACTTTCTTAAACCATTTACATATTATTTAATCTGACTAACCAATCACATGAAGCCTTTCTAACTCATAAAAGTCACAGTCAAACTATCTAATGGCATACTTGTAATAAAATACTTAAAATTTGGGTTTGGGATTTTACATCGCACATAACATTTTCTCTATCCTTCCTCCTTAGATTCATGACCTATCCAATTATGGGTCCATTCATAATTCTTAACATTAACGGGCAGTGCACCAAGAAGCAACACTAGTTTCTTCCACACACACACATTGTAAATAGGGTTGAGGTAGTCTTGTTAAGCTAAGGCATGACATCTTCCAAATCAAGATAGGGTGGGCGATAAGGTCCATAAATTGGTCTTTCATTTTCATCACGGTTCAAAGAATAGTCCTAATCATCCGAATCTCTCTCATCATTACTAAAGGGTTTTGGCATTTTTTCAGCATTGAAGTGGTGATGAATCGAAGCATCATAAGTAGTCATGGTCCCCTTTTCGTATCAATGATCAATTTACAAGTAATAAGAACACCATGTCCAACCAAAATTTGGATATCCTGATCAATGGGAATATCAAGTAGCAAAAATTCGGCTAGTTAGGTAATTGTGCCAATTTGCACAAGCACAGTAAGAAGTCTTCCCATTGTTTCTGCATTAGAGAAGTCTAGAATATAAACTTTATCAATCTTAGGTTTCACCTTTCCATGTTCAAGTAGTTCATACACCTTATAT
This sequence comes from Tanacetum coccineum, assembly GCA_026074375.1. Taxonomy (NCBI): domain Eukaryota; kingdom Viridiplantae; phylum Streptophyta; class Magnoliopsida; order Asterales; family Asteraceae; genus Tanacetum; species Tanacetum coccineum. Next base: position 33,314 of record BQNB010004472.1, on the reverse strand, counting down.
GGCATAATGTTCACATTCGATTCCATGTGTACCAAAGCATTAAAGGACAATTTTCTATCCATATGAACGGGAAGAATAAAGCATTTAGGATCCTCCTTATTTTTCAACACCTTATATTCCCTAACCTCTTGTTCTCCTCCTCCCATTCCATCTAACTTGAGTTTGACCATAAGTACACTATCAAGCAACATCTTATGCTTGCCACTATACTTAAGAGTTTCTATAATCGGCCTCCTTTCATTAAGCAACAATACCCTTTCATATACATCAACTTCCATCTCTTCCCTAGTAAGTTGATCATAGTTTTTGGTTAGTTAATAATGAGGGAAGGTCCTTCACCATCATAAGTCATTCTATATATTTTTTGGTTCTTTGGTTCATACCTATCATGCATATATACTTTGGAAAAATGGTGGTAATAACAGTGTCAAGTGGTGGTAAGTCATCAACATTGATGCTAGCAAGTAATTCATCAAGGTCATCGCCCGAGTCTACAGAAAGAGTATCAGGCCAAATGGTAAGTGTACCATTATTAAAGTCAATTATACATTTGGCAAGCTTAATAAATGGCCTACCAAGAATCATAGAGGGTTCAACATCCACCTCCTCCAAGTTAACCACAAAATCTAGCAAGTACATTTGACCTTTTAGTGAAACCATCAACTTCTTCTCAGTCACTTTGTCCCAATTCTTCTTTACCGTGTAATTGAAACCAAGTTTTACAACAAATTCGTTTGAGAGAAAACTTTTGTTATACTCCAGGTCCGTCACACCATCCTAAGCATCTAATCCTTTGATAAAACAGGGAGTTATGAATTTCTCACAAATTTCCTCAGTCTCCATCTTATAAAAAGTATAAGCCTTAAGTTCCGTCCTTTTTCCACTATCAGTTATGTGATCAAATTCGCGACTATTCCAGTCCCTTTCACTTTCCACAAGATCATCCATATCTAAAACTTCATCCATGTTAAGACACAATCGTCCTAAGCTCGTGTTTGTGTCCATATCTAGCTTAAACGACACAACATCAGGATAAATGTTAATAGTAGTTTCATTAAAGCTAAACATACTTTTTCACTCCAATAACCTTAATAAACATTCAAGAATCAATAAATGGATTGGTTTTAGCATAATGAAAGAGATACGAACTTTCTGTGTCTACTCAGGTCCAAACGTGCGTCGTACATGAAAACAAGTGCGGCGTGCTCGAGTTTTATACTTAGAAAATATTTGGTTTAAAATCGCGACGTACGGAGGTTTCATAAACAAAACCGGTGCACTCGCTGCATTTTCAGTTTTAATTTTGAATAAATTTTGGTTACGAATACAGATAATCAAGAATTCAAATAACAGTAAGAAACAATAAACTAAAACATGTTCATAAGATAGAACCACAAAGAACTGACACATCAAAACATAAACAAAACGAAATTGAAAATATTTTTTGATTTTTAATTTAATATACGATTTGTACAAATGCAAGAAATCAAACAGCATAAGCACATATAATGCAAGTCTCATGAATTTAAGCATTAGAGGGTTTTTGGGTTTGTTTGGAATCAACTATGAAATCATTTTGATTTTCGATTAAAAGTACGGCGGTTTTGGATGTAAAATCGTCAGACACTATGTAAATAGGGGAAGTGCGTCATGTTCAACAGTAAGTACGGGTACTTGCTTTAACAGAAACGATCTTTTTCTTTAGTTTAACCAAAAAACTGATTGGCACGATTGGTAAAAGGTTTACATACCACTTTTTGAATAAAAACAAACAAAAACAATTCTTTGGTAGCGACGTCAAAAACTTTGATGTGTTACGAAAGCTTTAAATTTATAAACTATGTGAAAAACTAGAAGGGGGTTGAATAGTTTACCGCTTTTTAAATTAATGTTATGCTTGTTTATAAAAAAATTTATTCAACTTTGTGTGATCTCAATATGTGCACAATATGAACAATACAAGTAAGTAAGTAAATGACAAGTAATTATGAAAGACAAGAGATACGAGTTAGAAAGATCAAACCACAACACAAGGATTTATAGTGGTTCGGTAACGAAGCACCTCTTCACCCTACTCCACTCCCCGAGCACCAAACTCGAGAGTTCTCTTCACTGTCAACAAACTCCCTTTAGGCGAAGAAAACCATACACAACTTTGCTTACACCAATTTCCGACACTAAGTGAAATGTCGAGTTCTAATCCTAGCTAGAACCAATCTATCACAACTCTTGTATGCTAATCACACCATTTTCAACAACTCACAACTTTGATTTACTTCACGACTTCTCTTCGCTTCACTACTTCACTTCTCTTCACAACTTCACTATGCTTCACAACTTCACTATGCCTAGACACTACTACGATCACACCAATATAACACTACTTGCAAAGATCACTCCGATCTGACTATACTTACAATGATCACCACAATCTAACTATTATACACAACTACAATACACACCTTCACAATATACACAAATGATTTACAAGATCTAACACAATCTTCACAACAACACCAACACGTCTTGACTTGATGATAAGAAGTATTCTTCTCTTGCACTTGAGAAATTAAGCTTGGATCACTTGGGAACAAAGCTTTATGATTAAATGATCAAAGGATTGTAGGAGAGTATAAACTAATTTAGAATAGAAAGAAAGTGTGTGCAAAAGGTGAGAAAATTAGTGGGGAATAGTCCAGTATTTATAGGCAAACTGGTCTGACAATTTGTCTGGGCGGTCCCCTTAAATAGGGTGCCGGTCCCCTTAATAATGTCGGCCCCTTTATATTTAAGGGGATCGCCCGTGTATTTAAGGGGTCCGGCCAGGCCAGGACGCTCCCTTTTTTGTCTTTTCCAGGGGAGGTGTTTTCTGGAACATTTCTAGCCGTTTTTAGGTAAAAAAAATTGAATTCAAAATATTTATTTGAATAAAAACATTTCTTTTAATCTAAAAATGTTTTGTTAAAAATTATAAATGTTGTGACATTTTATAAAAATGTGAGGTTAAATAAAAGAAATACTTTGATCATATAAATGCATTAAGCATTTATTTATTCATACAATTTACAGTGATTAATTGTCGAAATAAAAATTTACTACTAATTTACTTGTTACGTTTTCACTTGTTCCTAATGAACGCTTTTTAAATTTTTATGATTATCAAAACTTAGAGAGGGTCGAAAAATATTAATATCGTTTGAGGCATTATTTTATCAACAAGTCTCCCCCCTTTTTGTATGATTACAAAATCTAAACTCATTAAATGTAAAATTATTTTTAAAAAAGTATTTAGTGAGTTTTATTTCTATTTCTCCCCCTTTTTGTAGAATCAAAAAGGCTTCATCGATGAATGTGAGTAAAATCGACGGCATAAGTGCTCCCCCTCGTTCGAGGGCACCAAAGAATCAAGCTATGGTAACTTTGCTACAAAAACAAGTTAGAGGAACAACACCAATGTTTCTAACATATAGCAAAGGAAAAAAATATTTAAACATGTTGATAATGCTTAACAAGAGGTCAGGAATTGAGGTAAACTAACGCAATCACACACTTTATCATACTAAAACTTAGCTTATATAGTTAGGAGTCATTCAATAAAAAATAAGAACAAGCAAGTGCATACTTGAAACATAAGATTGAAGACCATTCATTAATCATAAGAATTGTGTATAAAACACAATCATGCATACATCAAATTGAAATAATATGCTTGAAGCATATTAATGCAACATACATATTATTTAAACTACAAAGGTCCTAATTTGTCTAGATTGCCATAGGAAACCATTGGACTTGCTTGTAAAACAAGAGGGTTGGACATTTATTTGAAAGCCAGACGGTGGGCATGTAACATGCTTAGTTGGTTTTTGGTAGAGAGTTTAGAGCGGAGGTGATTGTTAGAGGGTAGTCATGTTAGACTTGAGGTGGTGGTTGTGGACGAGTAAGAATAAATTCAATCCAATTGAGATCTTCACTCAAGGTTAGGAATTGTTTTTGGTTAAAAATGCAACAAGGGCAATAACCAACATGATGTTCAACTTGATTTAAGTTGAGGGTGTGAGGCAAGTTTGGAGAGTAAGGTGATGAGGGAGTGTTGCGTTGGGAAAGGTGCATGGCTAGAAGGTTTGATAAGTCTTGAAGTTGATTAATGTCATTAATGAGCATTTCTCTACTTAGAGATGGAGGTAGTGGAGGTTAAGTTTGGTTGTCACCATGAGGTGAAGATGGAGTTTGAGCATGAAGCACACTAGCAACATGTGGATTGATGAGTAAGTGAGGAAATGAGGGTTGTGTTAGTTGAGTTTGATTGACACTTTGTGGTGGAATGAAAGCTTGTCCAACATTAGTGTCACAAGAATCACCAAGTGGAAGTGAGTGAGGTTGTAGTGAATCATGGTTTGAGAAAGTGGTAGGAGGGTTTTCTTGTGATGATTCATTGAGAGGAGATTGTGGTTTGGGCATTGGTGTAGGCAAGTTAACATCAACCTCATTGGATGTGTTACAATAGTTCAACTTCTTTCTCCATATGGGTCTTACGGACATTTTGGCAACCCTTGAAGGTTTGGGTAAAGGTTTGTGAGGGGAAGACATTGGAGAAGACAAGTTGAGTGTGATGATTATGTTGAGGATGAGGGTTGATTTATACTAGGAAGATGGTGTAATTAAGGATGGATGGACATTGTTGGAGAACAAATCCAAGAAATGTTGGTGAGTTCTGGGAAATATTAGCTGGGTCTATGTGGAAGAGGGTCAAAAAGGAGAAAGAAACAGTAAAACTCATGTACTGAATGGCCGGTCCCCTTAATTATGGTGTCGGCCCCCTTATCTTTAAGGGGACCGCCCTTATGAATTAAGGGGGCCGCCCATCTGATGCTTTTCAGACGACCCAAAATTTGATTTTTGTAAAAATTTTGTGGGAAAGGTTGTGTGTTGATGGTCAATTTGCAGCAAGTCCTAAATTTTTATAGCAATCAAGACTATAACATTTAGCAAGCAAGAGTATAAACATGCAAAGTCCTAATAACAATCAAGCCTAATTCACATAACATTTAGCAAGCAAGTATATATATGAATAAGCATGCAATAAGGCAAATAGAAATCTTTAATGAAGAGCATATTAATTGAAGCATTAGCAAATAGTTATAATGCTCCTAATTTCTTAAACAAAAGAAGTAGGTCGTAAGTACATCAATTGAGACTTGTGTTTGTATTTATAAACCTAGTGTGTGCCTATATGCAATAAATGTGGAGTAACGATTATTTTGACTCTAAGATAAGAAAACCTAAGAAATAATCCAAGTGCTCCTTGATTTAATTTTGCTCAATCAAAAGTGTCGAAAAATATATATTAGATTATATATTTTGACAACAAGTGTGAGATCATTATGCATGATTTGAAAAAATGTTTTAGCATATATCAACAATGTATGAAAATAGATTTTTCATGTAATCCTAGTCGTGAGAAGGATTTTGGGAAAATAGATTGGGACTTGTATATACATATATTAAATTGAGAAGCTTAAACCATGGCAAAACCGAGATTACTAATACGTAATTTTGTATAAAGATTATCTTTTTGAGAAATTCCCAATCTTTGATTTTGTGCAAAATAGAATAATAGACTCAAAAGGAGAATAATTTTTTTACAAACTGTCAGATGGCCGGTCCCTTTAAATACATGGCCGGCCCCCTTATCATTAAAGGGACTACCCATTAAGAATTAAGGGGACTGCCCATCTGGTGAATTATTTTTCCTAATTTTTCGATTTTGGCATTTCAGTTTTGATTGTAGTTCATTGTTCATGTTTACTTTTAAGTTCTTATTAACATTTATCAGGATGAAAATACTTAATAAGTACTTAATCAATTTGTTTCATCATTCCTAAACCTAGACGTAAGTAATTAAAAGGCTCACGTTTAAGGGGTTTAGTTAGAATATCGGCAATGTTATCTTCTGATGAGACATTTTCTATAGAAATATTCCCTTTTTTTAACATTGTCACAAAGGAAATGGTGATGAATCTCAATGTGTTTTGTACGAGAGTGTTATACGGGATTTTTACTTAAGTCTATAGCCCTTTGTTATCACACATTATAGGAATGTCATCTAATCTAATGCCATAATCTATGAGAGCTTGTTTCATCCATAGTGCATGTTGACATGCCTTTCCGGTGCTTACATATTTGGCTTCGGTAGTGGAAATAGCAAGAGCGGTTTGCTTCTTCGAAAACCAAGATGTTAAACAACATCCCATCAACGTGCAAATACCACTAGTGCTTTTATGGTCCACATAATCTCCCGCATGATCAGAGTCCGCATATATTATAGTTTCTATGCCGGACCCCTTAGTATACCATAATCCTAAGTGCGTAGTGCCTTTAACATATCAAAAAATACGTTTAACCGCTTCAAGGTGAGAGGTTTTAGGATCCTCTTGGAAGCGTGCATAAAGGAAAACACTAAACATGATATCGGACCTACTTACCATTAAGTATAATAAACTTCCTATCATACCTCTATATTTGGTATTATCTACGGACTCACCTTCTTCGTCTTTCATGAGTTTCGTTCCGTAGACATAGGAGTTTTCATTCGCTTAGAGTCTTCTAATCCAAATTTCGTAAGCATTTCTTTTATATATTTTGATTGGTTAAAGAATATACCATCTTCTAATTGTTTTATTTGTAGACCTAAGAAAAAATTTAGTTCCCCCATCAAACTCATTCAGCATCACCCGTGCATGATCTTGGCAAAATCATAACACATTTCTTGACAAGTTGATCCGAATATAATGTCATCGACATATATTTGGACAATGATGAGATTAGGGTCATTCTTTTTAGTAAAAAGTGTGCTATCTACCTTTCCCATGGTGTAATCATGTTTAATAAGAAAGGATTTCAATCTATCGTACTAAGCTTTAGGAGCTTGTTTAAGTCCGTAGAGCGCTTTTTTAAGTCTATAAACATGATTAGGTTTTGCGAAGTCAATGAATCCTAGAGGTTGTGCCACGTAAAACCTACATCATGATAAAACCGTTAAGGAATGCACTCTTTACATCCATTTGAAATAATTTGAAGTCTAGTGCGCATGCATAAGCTAATAATATTCTTATGGATTCTAATCTAGCTACGGGTGCATAAATTTCGTCATAATCAATTCCTTCTTGTTGATTATAACCTTAGGCAACTAGCCTAGCTTTATTTCTTGTTAGAATGCCGTTTTCTTTGAGCTTATTTCTATATACCCATTTAGTTCCAATAATGGTCATATCCATAGGATTAGGGACTAATTTCCAAACATCATTTGATATAAATTGGTTTAGTTCCTCTTGCATGGCCATTACCCAACTTTCATCTTTTAAAGCTTCATTTACATTTTTAGGTTCTATTGTTGAAAGAAAACAAAAGAAATTACTTTTGTCTTGAGCTTGTGATCTAAGAGTTCTTTGATTTAGGTTACCAATGACATTATCTAGGGGATGACTTTTAGATTCTTTGATGTTTATGATTTCATTATTTTCTAATGATTTATCTTCGAGATCATTGCCTAAGGGTTTTGTTTTATTAACCTCAATAGCTTCTTCTTCGACTAAATCATCATCCTCCAATGGTGATGTTTTAGGCGGGGGAGGAGTTTCATCGAATGTCACATTTAAGGATTCTTCGACTTTCATTGTTTGTTTGTTAAGAATTATATAAGCTTTACTATTTTGTTATCCTAGGAAAACATCTTTGTACGACTTTAGGTTAAACTTAGTGAGGTAATCTTTTGTATTAAGAATGAAGCATTTGCTTCCAAATACTTTGAAGTAATTAAGGTTTGGTTTTCTACATCTTAATAACTCATATGGGGTTTTCCTAAATATGTCTAATGGTAATCCTATTGATTATATAGGTTGATGTAACGACCGCGTTACACCAAAAGTTTTGTGGAATGGATTGTTCATTTAACATAATTCTACTCATTTCTTGTAGAGTGTGATTCTTCCTTTCTACTACCTCATTTGATTGTGGAGTACGAGGAGCTTGAAAAATTGTGAGAAATCCTATTTAAGTCACAATAATTTCCGAATTGTACTTCATTATCAAATTCCAGACCATGATCCATTCCAATTGATACTATGGAACATCCTACTTTATTTTGAATCATTTTACTAAATATTTTGAATTCTTTGAAAGTTTTGGTTTTATTTCCTAAAAATATAGTCCATGTATATCAAGAATAGTCATCTACAATTTTTACTAAGTTTGTATCAGATTTCCCCATAGACTTCGTACGGTGAAAAATGCGTAAACGTCTTCAAATCTTAACCGAAAGTCTCCGTTTTTGCTTCGTTTTTAATATTTTGTACCTGCAAGACATAAAAATACAAACCAAACATATTTGCAATAATATTAAGCATATTTCATGTTTTTAGTCCAATTAATAGTGTTTTTTGGGTTATAAATGATGTGTGTTTTAGCACACATCACCTACCTAAAAAAGATTATACTACATACGTGGGTTATACTTTTACCCGTGTGTTTCCATCTAATAACCGGTATTGCTAGTCTTATAAATTTAAAGATTTTGAAACACATCAGTAGTCTTCTACTTTATTCTTTTGATTGCTACTTGGTGGTCGCGTGATCCTATTGTTCTTTGTATTGCCTGAAGGCTTTGTTTCGCTAGCACTAGTAGTAGATTTTGCTCCTGTAGAAGTCGACAAAGGCTTGTTAGAATCTTTGGTTTTAAGAGAATCAGTCTAATTGGAAATATTGATTGAATATGTGACAAGTTTAGCAAATCTAACTCTTTTGTCCTTGTTCATCGGTGTGACAACAACTAACTTCTCACTAGGTTTTAGTTAATTAGGGCCTGTCTGAGAGACATAAACTAACAGTTCCTGAACGTGTTTTGTAAACATGCAAGAAGATTCTAATAGAGGTTCACTAGGATTCTGTGTTCAAACGCGTTCTACAATCCCAAAGGTGTCTTGTTATTTTCTACTACCTCAAACACCCAATTGTCTTCTCTATATAAACCTCGTATATTACATCCCTATTGTTTCTTAAGCTCATGAGAAAAGGTTCGATGTCTTAGCTTGACAGTTCCTTCCTGGAGCAATAGTGGCATTAGGTTTTGAAACCGCAATATCAATAACATTTTTCCCTTTAAGTTTTCTTAATTCATTTTTCAATGTTGTAATAGCAAAAATATTTTCTTGAAGTTGAGCATTTAAATCTGAATTTTTAACAGACTTTGCATTAATTTTAGAAATTAAAGAGTCATAATGTTCTTTTGATTGAACACGTGTCTTTCTAATTGAGTCAAATTGGTCTTTGTAAAGTGATTTCAAATGCTCTCGTTCTTCTCTAAAATTTTCATTTTCCAAAAGTAACTTTGCCACACTATGCTCCAGCTCAATGTTGATTGTTTCAATCTCATCGATGTCTTTCTTTACATTTTCCACACTATCTTTTCCACTCAAAGATTTAATCCTATCCTTAAACTTTCTTATGACCGTGTCCTTTTCTTGTGACTGAGCTTGTAATTCATTTAATTCAAATAATTGATTAAATGTAGGAGCATTTTGGTTTTCACAAAAATTATCCTTTTGAAAAACTTCTTGATTGAGTTGAGTTGTTAATTCCAAAGAAATACAATGCTTTTCAAGTGTTGAATAACTTTTTAAAAATTTATCGTACACATCATTTTCAATCAAATCTTTCTTTTTGAGAAGCTCAGTCTCAATTTCTAGACACTTACTGCATTCATTCACACATGACTTTTTCACATCAAAACTATACAAAGAATTCATGGCAATATGCACAATTTCTTGAGACATGATTTGGTTCAAGAGTTGATCATTATCAATCCTAAGCTGTTTGATTTAAATTTCAAAAATGTTTTTGTCTACAGAACACTGATCAACAGCAGCCTCCATTTGGTTTAAAACAATTTGGACTTCAGTAATTTCATCTAGAAGAGTTTTATTGAACGCATTAAATATGTCTTTTAAAACTTTTAAAAACGGAATTATTTTAGTTACAAAACACTCTTTTGTATGTTCAAAACCCCAAGACCCCGCAGTAATAACATCAGATGTTAGTCTCTTTTCACCACTTTGTCAAAATTGGCCAGTTGATATTTTGGCTTTATAAGACTTTCATTTACCAAACTTACCTTAGGAAGTTCACTTGGAGCTTCAATTCTAACAGGTGTATGTGACGTAAAGGGTGTTTCAGAAATGGACGAATGTTTTAACCAGAAAGATTGTTCTGCAGACAATTCTTTTTGAGTAACAAAACGTTTACCAAAATCTTCTTTTATCTTATTCAACTTTAAATAATCAATTGGATAGATCTTAATTTTCTTTTCTATTAAAATTGGATAATTTTGTTTATCAAGCATCTTTGATCGACTCTTTTCTTCCAAAATCAATGTCTCTTCATCATTAATCAGAGAAATCACAGCATGTTCTTTAGCAATAACACTACCATCATATAATGTTGGTTGAATCCGCTGAGCTTTTTTAAGATGGAACGGATTTTGATAACTAAGAGCTTGTATATGAGTGTCATCGTAAAAAATTTGTAGTTTCGTTAGCATATGCATTGCTTGCGTAGATCGATACATCTTACAAACAATATTCTCTAGTTCTTTATTTTGTTTTTCCAAAACAATTTCCTTCTGAATGTATTTAGACTCTTTTTCTTTAGATTCTGTTTTGAAAACAGTTAATGTTTTTGATAAAGACTCCTTTTCTTTGACATTATTAAAAAGAGTTTCTTTAAGTGTATCGATCTTCTGCTGAAAATCTGCAAGCTTTGCATTTCTATTCCGAATTAAATCATCCATTTGAGATTCTATGAATTTTTCATGTTTATTCAAATCTACATTAAGTCTTTGTTCAAAAATGGCGACTCGTTCTTTGTATCTCTCAAGCTCAACGGTTAATGTTTCATTTACCATTTTATTTGTCTGATTTTCCTTATCTAGATGAGCTACGTGATCTGTCATTTGTTCAACCAAAGATAGCACCAATAAATCATTAGGTGCAGAAGAATTAGTATCCTGAATAACCGCATCTTGTGACTCTTGCAGATATTAAGAATACGGAATGATATTACTATCACTATGTATCTTATTATCTTAAAAGTCATCAATATGTGTTTGTTTAGAATACTGCATCTCTTGCACATCCTGATTAATCATATCATTCGGATAAGAATCGATATATGGTACCTTAGAGAGAACTTCATGATCACAACTTGAAAGATTTGCTATCAAAATCGCTTTAGCCGAGAATAATTCATCACAATCCGAGTGATAGGCATCTAAGTTTTCAGTCTGAAAAATTGAATTCTAAGGGATTGTCTGCTGAGAAACTTGTGGAAAACTAGAATGAGGGTTGAATAGTTTACCTCTTTTTAAATTTTATGTTTAGTTTGATTATAAAACTTAGATTCGACTTTATGTGAATTTAAAATGTGCACAATATGAACAATTTAACTAATAAAATAAGTAATGACTAGATATAAAATAAGTATGAAAGATAAGAGATAAGAGATGGAAAGATCAAACAATAACACGAGGATTTATAGTGGTTCGGTAACAAAGCACCTCTTCGCCCTACTCTACTCCCCGAGCACCAAACTCGAGAGTTTTCTTCACTATGTCAACAAGCTCCCTTTAGGCGGAGAAAACCGTACACAACTTAGCTTACACCAATTTTCAACACAAAGCCAAATGTCGAGTTCTAATCCTAGCTAGAACCAATCTATCACGACTAACCACACTACTTCACAATGATTCACAACTTCACTTCACTACACACCTTTTCTTCACTTCACTTCACAACTTCACCACACAACTCTGTCACAACCTTTCTATACTTCTCTTCACAACTTCACTTCACAACTTCTCTACCCTTCACAACTTCTCTACCCTTCACAACCTTTCTATACTTCTCTTCACAACTTCACTTCAACTAAACACTATCTTGATCACACCAATCTAACACTACTTCTAAGATCACCCCGATCTAACTATACTTACAATGATCACCACAATCTACTTAATATACACAACTACGATACACGCCTTCACAATATACACAAATGATTTACAAGATATAATACAATTGCAACAAGGTTGTAAGGACACACACTAAGCTATAATACTTCTTTACTTGATGGTAGAAAGTATTCTTCTCTTGCACTTGAGGATCAAAGCTTGGATCACTTAGAAACAAAGCTTTATGATTAAATGATCAAAGGAAAGAAAAGAGAGTATAAACTGATTTAGAACAGAAAGAAAGTATGTGCAAAAGGTGAGAAAATCAGTGGGGAATAGTCAGTATTTATAGGCAAGCTGAGCTTGCTTTTTGTCTGGGCGGTCCCCTTAATTAGGGTGCCGGTCCCCTTAAAATTAAGGGGGTCGCCCCTTATAATTAAAGGGGCCGCCCAGCCCAAACGCTCCCTTTTTTGTCTTTTCTGGGGGAGGTGTTTTCTAGAACATTTCTAGCCGTTTTTTGGTAGAAAATTTGAATTCAAAATATTTATTTGAATAAAACATTTCTCTTAAATCTAAAAATGTTTTTGTAAAAGATATAAAAATGTTTGTGACATTTTTATAAAAAGTGTGAGGTTAAAAAAATCCTTTGATCATGAAATGCATTAAGTATTTGTTTATTCATACCTTTAAGTGATTAAATTTTCAAAATAAAAATTTACTACTAATTACTTGTTTACATTTAATTTTTCATTAGTCGTTTTTACATTTTTTGATCATTAAAACGTAGAGAGATCAAAAAATATTAATATCGTTTTTAGGCATTATTTCTATCAACAATCTCCCCCTTTTTATGATTACAAAATTTAAACTCATTAAATGTAAACTTATTTTTAAACAAGTATTTAGTGAGTTTTATTTCCATTTCTCCCCCTTTTTGTAGAATCAAAAAGGCTTCGTCGATGAATGTTAGTAAAACCGACGGAATAAATGCTCCCCCTTGATGTGTACTCCCCCTCGTTCGAGGGCACCAAGAAATCAAGCAACTTTGCTACAAAAACAAGTTAGAAGAACAAGACAACCATTTCTAACATATAGCAAATAGGAAAAATATCTAAACATGTTGATTATGCTTAACTAGTGTCAAGTTATTTGTGTAAACTAACAATCACAAATATATATCAACTAGGCTAAATTTTTATGGATATGAAAAAAATTCAACCAACCAAAAAGAAAACAAGTGCATAAAAAAATATAAGACTAAAAGGTATTCATTAAACATAAAGATTGTGTATAAAACACAATCATGCATACATCAAATTTAAATGATATGCTTGAAGCATATTAAAGCAACATACATAAAATTAAACTACAAAGGACTTAATATTCCTAAATTCCCATAGGAAACCATTGGACTTGCTTACAAAAGGAGAGGGTTGGACATTTATTTGAAAGGGAGAAAAAGTAAGCATGTAATGTGCTTAGTTGGTTGTTGGTGGAGAGTTTGGAGTGGAGGTGGTTGTTTGAGGGTAATCTCAGTGGACTTGAGGTGGTGGTTGTGGTCGAGTGAGAAGAAATTCAATTCAATTGATATCTTCACTCAAGGTTAGGAATTGTTTTTGGGCAAAGATACAACAAGGACAATAGCCAACATGTTGTTCAACTTGATTCAAGTTGATGGTGTGAGGTAAGTTTAGAGATTAAAGAGATGAGGAAGTGTTATGTTGTGAGAGGTGCATGGCTAGGAGATTTGATAAGTCTTGAAGTTGGTTAATGTCATTCATGAGCATTTCTCTATTTGGAGATGGAAGTAGTGGAGGTTATGTGTGGTTGTCACCTTGAGGTGAGGGAGAAGTTTAAGCATGAAGCACACTAGCAATATGTGGATTGATAAGTAAGTGAGGAAATAGGGGTTGTGTTTGAGATTGATTGATGCTTTGTGGTGGAATGAAAGCTTGTCCAACATTAGTGTCACAAGAATCACTAAGTAGAAGTGAGTAAGATTGTAGTGAAATATGGTTTGAATGAGTAGTAGGTTCATTGATAGGAGATTGTGGTTTGGGCATTGGTGTTAGTAAGTTAACATCAACCTCATTGGAAGAGTTACAATGGTTCAACTTCTTCCTCCATGTGGGTCTCACCGACATTTTGGCAACTCTTGAAGGTTTAGGTAAAGGTTTATGAGGGGAAGACATTGGAGAGGACAAGTTTAATGTGGTAAATTTTGAGGATGAGGGTTTATTTATACTAGGAAGATGATGTGATTATGGATGAATGGATATTGTTAGAATACAAATCCAAGGAATGTTGGTGAGAATTGGGAAAGTACAGCTGGGTCTAGGAGAAAGAGGGCCAAAAAGCAGAAAGAAACAGTAAAATTCGTGCTTCAGGTGGCCGGTCCCCTTAATTACATGGTCAGCCCCTTTAATTTTAAGGGGACCGCCCGTTTGATTTAAGGGGGCCGCCACCTTGAAAGCCTAGAAAGTTCAGGTTTTTGTTTTGTTTCAGGAAATGGTAAAAAGGTGGACTGTTTTGTGGCCATTTTGCAGCAAGTCTTAGTTTTTATGACAACTAAGACTACAATCATTTAGCAAGCAAGAAAATAGGCAAGCAAAGTCCTAATTTTGTTTTAAACATGATCAAGTCTAAGGGCATTTAGCAAGTAATAACATGTAGACACGCATGCACGAAGGTAAAATAAAGCCTTCAAGAGAAGCCGTATTATACAAATAGTTTTAATACTCCTAATAGTTGTAATGCTCTTAAGATTTCTCAAACAAATACTATATGTTGTAAACACATTTAAGTGAGACTTGTGTTTGCATTTATAACCCTAGTGTGTGCCTATTTGTAACAAATGTGGAGTAATGATTATTTCGACTCTAAGAAAAGAAAACCTAAGAAATAATCCAAGTGATCCTTGATTTAATGTTGCTCAATCAAGATTATCAAAATATATATTAGATTATATATTTTGGCAACAAATGCGAGATCATTATGTATGATTTGAAAAATGTTTTTAGCATATATCAACAATGTATGAAAATAATTTTTTCATGTACTCCTAGTCGTGAGAAGGATTTTGTTAAAATGTATTGGGACTTTCATATACATATATAAGTAGAAAATCTTAAGCCTTGACTAAATCAAGGTTACGTAATTTTGTATATAAATTATCCTTTTGAAAAGTTCCCAATTTGTGATTTTGTGCAAAATAGAATCATAGACTCTGAAAAAAATATAAAAACTTTTACCTACTGTCAGATGGCCGGTCCCCTTAATTGTATGGTCGGCCCCTTTAATTTTAAGGGGACCGCCCATTAAGAATTAAGGGGGCCGCCCATCTGACGAATATTTTTTCCTAATTTTTTGATTTTGGCATTTTAATTTTGTTTGTAGCTCATTATTTTTGTTTACTCTTAAGTACCTCATCAATCATTTATAGTAATGAGACATTTAATGAGAGTTTAATCAATTTGTTCCATCATTCCTAGACCTAGACGTAAGTAATTAAAAGGCTCACGTTTGAGGGGTTTAGTTAGGATATCGGCAATGTTATCTTCCGATGAAACCTTTTCTATGGAAATATTTCCTTTTTAAACATTGTCACAAAGGAAATGGTGACGAATCTCAATGTGTTTTGTATGAGAGTGTTGTACAGGATTCTTACTCAAGTCTATAGCCCTTTTGTTATCACACATTATAGGAATGTCATCTAACCTAATGCCATAATCTACGAGAGATTGTTTCATCCATAGTGCTTGTTGACATGCCTTTCCGGCACTTACATATTTGGCTTCGGTAGTGGAAATGGCAAGAACGGTTTGCTTTTTCAAAAACCATGATGTTAAACAACATCCCATAAACGTGCAAATACCACTAGTGCTTTTTCGGTCCACATAATCTCTCGCATGATCAGAGTCCGCATATACTATAGTTTATATGCCGGACCCTTAGGATACCATAATCCTAAGTGCGTAGTGCCTCTAACGTATCGGAAGATACATTTAACCGCTTTAAGGTGAGAGGTTTTGAGATCCTCTTGGAAGCGTGCACAAAGGCAAACACTAAACATGATATCGGGCCTACTTGTCGTTAAGTATAGTAAACTACCTATCATACCTCTATACTTGGTATTATCTACGGACTCACCTTCTTCGTCTTTCGTGAGTTTTGTTTCCATAGACATTTTTTCATTGGCTTAGAGTCTTCTAATCTGAATTTTTTAAGCATTTCTTTTATGTATTTTGATTGGTTAAAAAATATACCATCTTCTAATTGTTTTATTTGTAGTCCTAAGAAAAAATTTAGTTCCCCCATCATACTCATTTCAAATTCATCGTGCATGATCTTGGCAAAATCATCACACATTTCTTGACAAGTTGATCTGAATATAATGTCATCAACATATATTTAGACAATGATGAGATTGGGTTCTTTCTTTTTAGTAAAGAGAGTGTTATCTACCATTCCCATGGTGTAATCATGTTTAATAAGAAAAACTTTTAATCTATCGTACCAAGCTTTAGGAGCTTGCTTAAGTCCGTAAAGAGCTTTCTTGAGTCTATAAACATGATTAGGTTTTGCGAAGTCAATGAATCCCGGAGGTTGTGCCACGTAAACCTCCTCATTGATAAAACCGTTAAGGAATGCACTCTTTACATCCATTTGAAACAATTTAATGTCTAATGCGCATGCATAGGCTAATAATATTCTTATGGATTATAGTCTAGCTACGGGTACATAAGTTTCATCATAATCAATTCCTTCTTATTGATTATAGCCTTGGGCGACTAGCCTAGCTTTATTTCTAGTTACAATGCCATTTTCTTCGAGCTTATTTCTATACACCCATTTGGTTCCAATAATGGTCATATTCATAGGATTAGAGACTAATTCCCAAACATCATTTGATATAAATTGGTTTAGTTCATCTTTTAAAGCCTCATTTATATTTTTGGGTTCTATTGTTGAAAGAAAACAAAAGAAATTACTTTTGTCTTGAGCTTGTGATCTAAGAGTTCTTTGATTTAGATTACCAATAACATTATGTAGGGAATGACATTTAGATTCTTTAATGTTTATGATTTTATTATTCTCTAAAGATTTATCTTCGAGATCATTGCCTAAGGATTTTGTTTTATTAACCTCAATAGCTTCTTCTTCGACTAAATCATCATCTTCCAATGGTGATGTTTTAGGTGGGGGAGAAGTTTCATCGAATGTAACATTTAAGGATTCTTCGACTTTCATTTTTTGTTTATTAAGAATTATGTAAGCTTTACTATTTTGCGAATATCCTAGAAAAACACCTTCGTACGACTTTGGGTCGAACTTGGTGAGGTAATCTTTTGTATTAAGTATGAATCATTTGCTTCCAAATACTTTGAAATAGTTAAGGTTTGGTTTTCTTTCTCTTAATAATTCGTATGGGGTTTTTCCTAAAATACGTCTAATAGAAATTCTATTAATTATATATGTTGACATATCAACCGAAATTACACCAAATTTTTTGTGGAATAGTTTGTTCAATTAACATGGTTCTACTCATTTCTTGTAGAGTGTGATTTTTTCTTTCTACTACCCCATTTGATTGTGGAGTACGAGGAGCGGAGAAATTGTGAGAAATCCCATTTAAGTCACAATAGTTTCTGAATTGTACTTCATTATCAAATTCCCGACCATGATCCGTTCTAATTGACACTATAGAACATCCTAATTTATTTTGAATCATTTTACTAAATATTTCAAATTCTTCGAATGCTTCGGTTTTATTTCCTAAAAATCTAGTCCATGTATATCGAGAATAGTCATCTACAATTACTAAGGTGTAACGATTTCCTCCATAAGTTCGTACGGCGGATGGGCCAAATAAGTCCATGTGTAATAATTCTAAGCATCTAGTTGTTGACACTATATTTTTAGCTTTGTGACTCGCGTGAGTTTGCTTTTTAATTTTGCAAGTGTCACAAAAATGTCGATCAAATTTAAGCTTTGGTAGATTTCTAACTAATTCCTTAGAAGCCAGTGATTGAATTAATTGCATATTTGCGTGACCTAATCTCCTATGCCATAAAGTGGAGTTTTCATCTAAAGTTGCAAGACATATTTTATCTTCCGGTTTATTTCCTAATTTCATTACATATAGTCCTCTTTTTCTAATTCCTCTACCTATGACCTTTTCGTCTTTAATTATTTCGCTATCGTGTTCGGTAAATACTACTTTACATTTATTATAACATATTTGACCAACACTAAGCAAGTTAAATTTTAAATTATCTACGTGCTTAACATTTTTAATAATTAGAGAGTCGTGAGAAATCGTACCTTTACCTATGATGTTACGGCGTAAATTGCTTCCGAAAATGACGTTCCTCGTTATACGCTTTGTATGTGAAAATAACTTTCGGTTACCGTCACCATGGTTTCGACATCTACTATCTTTAATCCACTCGTCGGGCTCTAAGTTTATTCCTAAGCATATCTCATTTGATGCTTGAGCTACAAGACAAGTTTCGTCTTTAGCCTCATCTTCGCCACTATCACTCCATGCTCCTCCACCAACGAAGGCTCTTTGATTGTAGTTTCTTGATAGTTTTGGACACTCTCCGATGAGATGATTTGGATCTCCACATTTAAAACATTTTCTTTCACTTTTGCCATTTTTGTCGTCTTTACTTCTTTGGGATGACTTTCTTTCATCATGTGGTTGTCTTACGAATCTTCCTCGTCTTTTGAAAAATTTCTTGAAGTCTCTCACGGCCATGGCGTATTCTTCGTCTTCACTATCGGAAGTCGAACTATCTTCATCACTTGATTCCTTTTTCGCTTTTAAGGCAAGAGATCTATTTTGTTCCCTTTTGCCTTTAACCATTTCGGAGTCTTTCTTAATTATTACTTCATAAACTTTCAAATTTCCAATAAGTTCATCAAGTGATAAAGATGTTAAATCCTTTGATTCTTCAATAGCCGTAACCTTTGCACGCCATTTAGGATGAAGTGCCCTAAGAAATTTCCTAACATAATTCTTGCTAGAAAAACCTTCATCAAGTGCTTTTAGACTAGTAATAATAGTATTAAATCTAGCAAAAGCATTATCTATCGATTCCTCTTTCGGAATCGTAAATTGTTCATATTGCTGAATAAGAAGATCTATTTTATAATCTTTGACTTGACTATTACCTTGGTGAGTGATTAATAAAGTATCTCAAATTTCTTTTGCGGTTTTACACATAAAAATTCTTTCATATTCTTTACGTGGTAACACATTATAAATCACCATTTTAGCTTCATTATTTTTTGCAAGTTTCTTTTTAAGATCATCATTTTGTTTATCAAATGGTACAATTTCATCCTTTTTTGTTTCGGGATTATTTTGAATAGGAGGAAAATCACCATATGTAATAACATGCCAAAGATCTAGATTTTTGATTTCACATAAGTTTCGAATCTATTTTCCCAATAAATAAATCCATTACTTTCAAATAGTGGTGGTCTTTGCATAGATTGCCCTTCTAAATATTTTTCCGATTTCATAGATCGATTCAAGTTTTAAAATATAATTTATTTTAAAAATCTTGTTTGACGTGGCTCTGATACCAATTGTGGAAAACTAGAGGGATGGTTGAATAGTTCATCGCTTTTTAAATTTTATGTTTAGTTTGATTATAAAACTCGACTTTATGTGAATTCATAATATGCACAATATGAACAATTTAACTAATCAAATAAGTAATGACTAGATATAAAATAAGTATGAAAGATAAGAGATAAGAGATGGAAAGATCAAACCACAATACGAGGATTTATAGTGGTTCGGTAACGAAGCACCTCTTCACCCTACTCCACTCCCCGAGCACCAAACTCAAGAGTTTTCTTCACTATGTCAACAAGCTCCCTTTAGGCGGAGAAAACCATACACAACTTAGCTTACACCAATTTTTGACACAAAACCGAATGTCGAGTTCTAATCCTAGCTAGAACCAATCTATCACGACTAACCACACTACTTCACAACGATTCACAACTTCACTTCAACTAAACACTATCTTGATCACACCAATCTAACACTACTTCTAAGATCACCCCGATCTAACTATACTTACAATGATCACCACAATCTACTTAATATATACAACTACGATACATACCTTCACAATATACACAAATAATTTACAAGATATAATACAATTGCAACAAGGTTGCAAGGACACACATTAAGATATACTACTTCTTTACTTGATAGTAGGAAGTATTCTTCTCTTGCACTTAAGGATCAAATCTTAGATCACTTGGAAACAAAGCTTTATGATTAAATGAACAACGGAAAGAAAGGAGAGTATAAACTGATTTAGAACAGAAAGAAAGTGTGTGCAAAAGGTAAGAAAATTAGTGGGGAATAGTCCAATATTTATAGGCAAGCTGAGCTTGCTTTTTGTCTGGGTGGTCCCCTTAATTAGGGTGTCAGTCCCCTTAAAATTAAGGGGGTTGTCCCTTATAATTAAGAGGGCCGCCCAGCCCAGACGCTCCTTTTTTTGTCTTTTCCGAGGGAGGTGTTTTCCAGAAACATTTCTAGCCGTTTTTGAGTAGAAATTTTGAATTCAAAATATTTATTTGAATAAAACATTTCTCTTAAATCTAAAAATGTTTTTGTAAAAGATATAAAAATGTTTGTGACATTTTTATAAAAAGTGTGAGGTTAAAAAAATCCTTTGATCATGAAGTGCATTAAGCATTTGTTTATTCATACCTTTAAGTGATTAAATTTTCGAAACGAAAATATACTACTAATTACTTGTTTACATATAATTTTTCATTAATCGTTTTTACATTTTGTGATCATTAAAACGTAGAGAGATCGAAAAATATTAATAGCGTTTTTAGGCATTATTTCTATCAACATAACTAGAGCTTCTGATATTCCAGGGTCTACTAAGAATGCAAGTTGCTCTTCATCCAATATCTAACCCGCTTTCTAAGCTTCGGCTAACATCAAATTCTCCTTAAACCATGCAGCATTCCTTGGCTTTTTTGGCTGAGTACATTGTGTCATCATATGCCCTTCTCCTTGACAGTTATAACACTTTACAACTCTTAGTTGACCAGCTGCATAATTTCCCTTTGAAGTAGTATCAATTCCTCTGTTTCCAGTACCAGCATAACTCTGAGTTTGTCTTCCTTGAACTTGTTGAATTGTGACTCTACCATCTTGAATGGTTCCTTGATTTCTAGGATTAGATGATGTTTTGAGTTCATTTTTTAATGGTGGAAACCTTGATGCTACAGCAGACAAAAATGCCATTGCTTTGTTAATGCATTCCATCGGATCTTTTCCTTGCTGAAACATAGGAACAACGACACTAGAGTCCAATTGGAGAAATTCAGCTTGAGATTGTTGTGTCACTGATGGAGATATGAATGGTTGAGGGAAAACTGAATGTTGTTGTGGACTGACTGAAGTGTGATGGTGTTGATAATGAATGGGTGGTGCATAAACTGGTGTGAATTGTGGAGGAGGTGGATACATTAAAGAACCTAAATGTTGTGGTGACTAAGATGGATTGTATAAAGTTGGAGAGTTGGCTACCAATGCAAGAGGATCTGGATATATTTCACGCGTGATATGAACTTCAATAGCATGTCGTTCATGTTGACTAAGGTATGCATACAACTGATCATAGTTGGTGGTATACAAACTTTTAGCTAACTTCACATCAGTGACAAACTTGCTCCATTCCGATGGAAGAGCATTCAGATGCTTGGTATTGACTTGAACTTGTTGCATTGTCATCCCAATAGTATGCATGTCATTGATCAGCTGAGAGAATCTCCAGTAGTACTCATACAGTGTTTCACCCTGAACATAAGCAAACTTATCAAACAAGTTGTACAATCTGCATTCACGTTCTTGGTATGATAATTCAGTGCCTTTCATTAGTAACTTGACTCTATCCTAAATATCCTTAGCTGCCTCTTGATGGTTAACAAGTTCATACACATCGGGTGGAAGACCGTTAAGAATGATATTGGTTGCTTGAACATCACAGTCATCTTGAAGTTGTTGTGCTTCAGTGAGTTCGGAGTATTTCATGGGTCTAGTTTGCCCATTTTTTTCAATAATTAGGTAAACCAATAGACCATTATCGATTGAATCAAGCATCATCCGACCATGTTTCTTCCCATTGATGAATAGACGTATACGACTTGCCCATGAATCATACATTGATTTTTCAAGCATTGGAGGACGGTTCTCAGCTCCAGCAACAATGATGTGTTCTGCTAAAGTAGTCATGTTGTTCTAATTGAAAAGTGAAATGATTAAAGAGTGATTGAATATTGATAAAGAAGGATTGTGTAAAGAGTTGTTGTTGTTGGTGATTAATATTTATATTCCATGGCATTTTACAAATCTTCACAAAAACCGAGAAATCCAAATATTTCCCAAGATTTTACAAAGACAAACCGTAGAAAATAATTTTTTTTGTTATGTATGTAATGTTTCACTTGAAATGTGACAGTGTAATAGTTCTCTTGTAATGATTCGCTTGCTTGTAATGTTTCGCTTAGAACATGACGATGTACTGCTTCGCTTGAAATATGAAAATTGGACAGAGTTTCGTCTTACATAACTACGTATTTCGCTTGAACTAACAACCTGTCATAAATCACTTGCTAACATATTTCGCTTACTAACATATGTTGCTTGAACATATTTCGCTTGACCTAATACAAATTAAGCAGAGTTTTGGTATGTGCTTAATTACACATACCATTTTCCATTAAAACCGGACTTAAAAGACCAAAAACGTACAAAAAGTACATTGTATTTGTATGTTTTCACTTATATTGTGTAGGTAACGGATAATCAAGAAAAAGACAAAATCGAAGCCAAAACGGACAAAAACCGAGCACAGAATGGAAGAGACCGTGAGAAGTCAAAAAGTCAAAGTCAACAAAAGTCAATCCCGAAAAAGTCAAAGTCAAAGGCGGAGCCGATATCGAAGAAATGTTAAATGGGCCAACCCGTACCCATCTAATGGGCCGGGTCAGCCCATTTATACATTACATGAAGATTTGTACTAGAAAAAGGCCCAACACCTTTTTTATAATACACACGGCCCAAAACAAAGACTAAGCCCAAATCCCACTAACTGCAGTTAGGCCCAAGTCCCTTAATTATTAACTCTGTTAGCTCACAAGGACCTTCATTGCAATAACCCATTACACTTTGAGGGACTGTTTTTGCCACTTCCCAAAATCATATCACCACAAAGGACGATGGATGCAATTGAAAGATACAAACTCAAGGGCCAAAGGTGTAAAACTCCCAAACCTTCACCCCTGTTCTTACCCAAAACAGATATAAAAACAGAGAAACTCCCTTTCTCGCCAAAACCCCCAACCTTACTATTTCAGTGTCTTCTCCCCTCTCACCCCTGCAACAACACAACAAAACTCATTAAAACCCTCAAACCCCACCTCACATGGGCTTATGTCCAGGTTGGCAATCCTTATTCACCCTATTCGACTAAGAAAGAAGACAAAGATTGAAGGGTTGTGATCAAGACTTGGGGACTACTCAAATTTGGATGGCCAGGATTGACTATGGACTTGTCTCACACAACAAACACACCCTGGTTCTCACTCAGTAAAGAAACACAAGAAGAGAAGACCAAGACACTTAGACGTCTCTATATATAGGACTCATTTGTAAGCCCATAGAGGCAAGTAGTTTTAACCTAGTTTTAGTTTTTAAGTCATTTTCCATTTTATTGTCTTTTAATTACAAGTCTTGTAAACTGTTTTTAATATTAATGAAAGCTTGAAGTTTTTAAGTTAAACTATGAGTTCTATTGTTCCTTATTGTTAAAAACCTTTTACAAACTGTTTTAAGCTCTTATTCAAACTTATAAGCAATCTGTTTTTACTTAAATTTAAAGAACTTAAGAAAAATCAAAAATTCCATGAAAAAAATACCAAAGCTAATTTTGGATGATAAGCCAAAAAGGGATGGGCTTATGGACTCTTACTAGCTTGTCTTTGACAAGCTAGAGCTTGTAGACTAGCTTATCTATAAGCTTGTTTGCCTTGTTTTGAGCAAAGGCATTTGTAAGTTTCCTTTTTAGCTTAATATTGTAGCATTGCTTATTTGTGCTTGTTTATGCTTACTACTGCTTATTTATGATGTTTATTGCTTAAAACACTTAGCTTGTAGTTTAAAAATCTTTTGTGTAAGTTTTTCTTAAATCTGTCTTATATTAGCTTATAGAATTGCATAACTTGTTCTGGCTTATTTGAGTGCTTAACTACTATTGAAACATGCTTAGTACTGCTTATTGTGCTTGTTAAACATCTGGTCTTAAGGGTTTGTTCATATAAAAACCAAGTTTTCAAGTTAAAATTGGTAAAAAAAAAGAGCTTAAAAGGGTGTTTGGTTTAACCTATTAAATGGGTCATAATGGGTCAAAAATGCATTTTGACTCTTGAGTTAGTATAGCTTAGCTTATATTAGTCCTAAAAGTCAGTTAGTTTAAGCTTTTAAGTGTTTAAACTCAAAATCTTAGTTTATAAAAGTTGTTGTTTGAATCTGAGAACATATAGCTTATTATATAAGCTTATTTGATTAGACCTGTGATTTTTGTGAAATTTTGATGTTTATGTGTTTGTTTGAGTGTCAAAACAAGTTAGAATAGGTCTGCACTATCTGGTTTGAATTTTACCAAAATCTGTCATGTTTTAACTAAGTGTAAAAAAATGCTTTTTTTTGGGTAAAGGGTTACCCCGGTAAAGTATATTAAAACCGAAAAAAGTTAAGTACAAATAGAATGTGGCTGAAGTACCACATTAACCTCAAGCTAAACAGCTTGATAAACACCTAAAACTAGAGCTTATGACATGCCATAAACTCTTACAACTCTAGAAACAACTAATTGCAACTAGAACACATAACACAACTAAACAAGCTAACCAGCAGCAGCCGTGAAAGATGAACTTCCACCAGCTTTTGTGTTTTGAATTAAGTTAGCCGATTCATCATACACATTTTCCACATCTTCTTCATCTTTTTCTTCTTCTTCATTTAAGGCAGAAAAAGAATTAGACATGGAGAGATTATCTTTCTTAGATGAATTGCCAGTCGTCTTCAACATAGGTGTCGATTGAGATGTATAACCCACATAAGTAGTTCCCTTCTTTGGTGCACTTGTAGTCGCTTTAGGCTCATATCTAACATTATGTTTAACCGAAGGACCAGTAAACTGACCGCCATTAGTAGACTTGGACTTACCTTTCCTCTTCTTCTTTTTACCCACCGTTTGGAAACCATCATTAGTCTTCTCAGCATTAGGGGTAACAACATTAGAAGTAGCAACAATAGGAGGACTCACCACTTTTTTAGGGCAATAGTCATGAACATGACCAAAAATCTTACATGTATCACATCTGGGCGGCCTCCATTCATACTCAACACGGATGGTTTCTTTGGTAAAATCATCCTCAGAAAGAGATGGAATACCAATAGTAACAACATCCACGAGATCAGCCTCTGAATTTACCTCAATTAAGCACCGAGCAAAACTACTCCTACCCCACGAATCATTACACATGGAGCTTGTGTATGAATCAAGCATAACAGGTTTACCAATGAACGTAGCAATTAGACTAATACCATCCTCTTCAAAAACTTGAATAGGAACATCATGCAATTTAACCCATATCGGAATACGAGTCAATTCTTCTTTGAGCAATCTAGTATCCATCGACCATTTCTTGAGAATGATCGGAGATTTACGAATCAACCAAGGACCACCCTCCAGAACAGCCTCTAAACCAGCCCGGGAATCAAATTTAAAGAAAAAGAAGCCTTTGGAATTCATCATAATCCTTTTCAGCCCATGTTTCGCCCAGTTGTTCCTAGCATAATATTCAACAACCGGAAACGCCATTCTCTTTCCAATAAAGTAGCCATATAGAGTGTGTTCAAAGCGAGTACTAACCTTTTCAACAACTTTACGAGGAATAGAGATGTTAACACCATCAAATACGGGATCAGCCACCAAGGTACGAAAGTTGGAATTAACATTTGGTTGATCCTTTGCACTTCCACCCGCAACTCCAGCATAGGATGTTGACTTGTTGATGTCCACAGACTGAACGATAGGGTCACTAGGTATTGTGGATTCATCAACATTAAGATTAATTGAATCATCAGCATACGAAACCTTACAAGGGATAACATCAGCATTATTACGATCAACCTTAATTGAATTACATATAGAACCTAATGCTTCCAAGGTTTCCATACGATCTTCATTAGTCAACTCAGATAATAACTCATCATGTTTACCAGCATCAATATCATTAATTAACTTTTGCAAGTCACCCACAGTAGTTAATGGAACTCCAAAAGTGGCAGCAACATCAATACTATACAGTTCTCGGGGCACGTTAATAATAGTAGACGGAGAAACCAAAGGAGAAGATGTACTCACCTTTGGACTACTTCTAAGCTGCATACCAACCCTAGCAGCACCATCTCCAAACGTAGTACCCTTATCACTTGTATTCGACATTCTTGACTGCAACAAGCAAAACGAAACCTAAAAAACCCTAAACAAAGAAAACTAAAAGATCAACACAGCAGCTATGAGATCCACGTCTATCTTATCACGAAAAACCTTTGAAGGAAGGCAATAATATAAATACATGAAGGACTATCTGACTTCCATAATGAAAGTCGATAAGAATTAATAAAGATCCCTAAAGAACGAAAAAACACCAAACCCTAAATGAGAGATCGCACCCTAAATCTTTAGAGAAACATCAATCAAATAAGAAACTTGTTAAATCATTATAATCATAAGATTAACAGATTAAACAAGAGTATTATATGATATTTGGATCAAGAAAGAAGAAGATTATGCGATCAGAATTGATGGAATAGAGGGAGCCGTTTTTTCGCCCATAGAAGAGAGAATTTAAAAAAATGCTTTTTCAATGGATCATTGTGGCTTATTCTTAATTTCAAACTCTATTTTGATTCTTGTTACTTGTTCTTTGAGGTCAAATCTCAATCTGTTTAAAGGTTTAATTGTCATAAGGATCTGTTTGTGTGCTTATTTTTAAGCTCAAAAGTGCTCTTTTTCCTGTAGTTCTGCTTATTAGGTTAGGTTTAGCCTCTTTTAGCTTATTGCACTGAGGTTAGAGCTTATTTTAGCTTATTTGCATTGTAGCTTAAAAATTGTAAGTGTTTAAGCTCTTTAGTTACTCTTCATTTTTAGCTTAATTTAGTTTAAATTCCTTGCTTATTTTTGTTTTCATTTGCTTATTAGGTGTAGTGCAATATCTGAGTTAGCTTATTTACCTTTTTGATAAGCTTATTTGTCCTTAAATATGCTTAACAGTTTGGTATTTACCTTTTAAGTTAGTTTAGCATTCTGTCTTTTTAACTTGCTTATTTTGTGCTTATTTTTGAATTCTAAAAATTTTGTTTTTATTAAAGTTGTCCATTTACAGCTTATTTATAAGCTGGTTAAAAATTTTGCAAAAAGAAAAACGTTTTGGGAGTTTGGAAGTCCAAGGTGAGCACAAGGCTCGAACCTGAGACCTCAGCAAACTCAACCAAACGTTTTACACATAACACCCTCTACCACTAGCACCCTTGTGATTTTTTCGTTATCCCTTGCACAATCAATTCCTTTATCACCTTTTGGAGCCCATTTTTACTATATAATCCGTGGCTTGATTTGGGCTTTTTAGAGCTTATTTAATAAGCTGGTTCAACCAGCTTATTTTTCTTGCATCCTTTATAGCATTTAAGACTTTTAATGAATTTTTCAGAATTTTTCATCTT
>BQNB010004471.1:4868-107634 GCA_026074375.1 Tanacetum coccineum | reverse complement strand
TCAACAGTTGTTGAGGAAGGTGAACCGATTGATTTAGCGAGTGCTAGAGCTACTGCTGCAGCATTTGGAGCAATGACTTTAGGTGTTGGTGGATCAATACTAGGTAGAGGATTGAGTAATTCATCAAACAGTGGTTCTGGAAGGTGGTACAAACGTTGTTGAAGGAGGAGTGTTTGGTACTAGTCCTGAACTGATTGTTACAGGAGTAATTTCATGAAGTGCGGGTTCTAAACTGCTGTGTTCAGAAGCCATAGCTGTCAGCTCATCAAAATCTACATGAATTGTTTCGATGATTCGTCTGGTACGTAAGTTGTAAATTCGAAATGCTTTCTTTGTGGGTGCATAACCAATGAAAATACCAATATTAGCTTTTGGTTGTAACTTTCCCAAGTTCTCGATATCATTTGTCAGATAACAAAGTGCACCAAATACGTGGAAAAATAATAAGTCGGGAAGTTTGTCATGTAAAAGCTCATATGGTGTTTTGCCGTGACGAAGACGTATGATGGAATGATTTTGGGTGTAACAAGAGGTAGCAACTACTTATGCCTATAAGAATAACGGAGCTTTTGTATAAATCAACATTGTACGGGCAGCTTCAATTAGCGTACGATTACGTCTTTCAACGAAACCATTTTGCTGTGGAGAGCGAGCAACAGATGTTTCATGAGAGATGCCAACCTTCTCATAATATTCATGCAAAGTTTGATTAACAAATTCAGTTCCATTATCTGTTTTAATTCGTGTATCAGGTACTTTCAGCCGCACTTGGATCATTTTAAGAAACTTGATTATGAAATCTGGAGCTTTATCTTTTGACCTTAAGCACTTTACCCATGTAAATCGAGAGTAATCATCGACAATGACGAGGATGTACTTCTTTCCATTAACACTTGCGACACACATTGGTCTACAAAGATCCATGTGCAAGAGATAGAGTTTTTCTTGGTTGGTGTCTTTAGATTTAGGTTTATGGGGTTTCTTCTTTCTTTTGCCCATTGTACATGCAGAACACAGATGGTCCTTTTCAAACTTTAGCTTAGGGAGACCTCGAATAAGACCGTGTCTAGCTAAATGGTTGATTGCACCAAAGTTCAGATGAGATAGACGTCAGTGCCATAGCCAGGACTTAGTCTTTGAGGCCTTAGACAAGAGACATATAGGAGAGGATGCCATCATATCTCCAAGAGACAGAGTATACAGATTGTTGCCTCAAGATCCAGTTAACAGATCAACACCTTCTAGATTACGGATGAAGCATGTGTGTTGACGAAAAGCAACTTCAAGGTTAGAATCACATAATTGCCCAACAGAGAATAAGTTATGTCCAAGTCCTTCTAAGTAGTAAACCTTTGAGATCATAACATTCTTAATCTGATAATCACCATATCCCAATATCTTTGCCACGTGATCATTTCCGAATTTGACTGTACCCAAAAATTTATTAACAAAATTTATGAGCTGAGAGCGATCTTCGGTCATATGCTTGGAGCAGCCGGAGTCCAAATACCAGAGAACAATTTGGATGATCTACATTCATCAAGAGAGGAATATGGAACATCAAAAACTATGGATCCCCAAGATTTACTAGGTTCCTTTTTGTTAGCAGATATAGATTTAATAATCTTAAGTTTGCTAACGGGAACATTAGTTTTAGATTTCCTAGGTTTCCTTGAGTAAACCATTGTTACTACAGGCTTAGGTGTATCACTTTCTAGAGCAGTTGGTTTCCTAAAGGGCACTTTAGCAGTTGTAGTTATCCTAGTTAAAGGGCACGCATTTCCTACTATAGTGAAGGTCCGACCAGTAGGTCTCTAAGTGTATCCAATATTTGTGAACACTTTTCCTGTTGGTTTCTAAACTTTTCTCTTTGAAATTTTCTTAACAGATTTAGATTTAGTATGAGCATTCACATCATTGATAAAATCAAAAAAAAGGGGGGGGAACCACAATATCTATGATTATCAAAAAAGGCCTGCACACCATTACACTTATCACATAGAAGTTTAGATTATCATTAAGCTTGGAATGCTATACTTGGCTTTTCTTTGGTTCAATCAAAACAATTCTTATTTTTCAAAACTAGATTTTTCTGTCCATAGGGTGGGCTTACTACTTTTTTTCTTTGGAGTGATATGGTGTTTGCTGAATCTATTTCTTTGTTTGTATTGCTGAAGTCTTGTGATCCGCTAGGCACTAGTAGACGGTTTTATCCTGTAGAACACAACATAGGGTTGTTAGAAAACTAGGTTTGATGAAGAATCTTGTTTTTGTGTTTGTCTTCCTGTGGGATGTGATGAGCTTAGTGGATCATAAACGCTACCTTGTTCGTTGGGGTCAAGCCAACTTAATTTATCACATGAATTGTTGTGCTAGGCAGTTTGTTTGATTATTATAAGCAACTCTGAATTCGTTTTAGAAGAGTGACATCCTCTATATACTTTACGTTATTATGCAGTATAGTTGAGTTAATCTCTCGAAGGCCACTAATTTATCACTTGAATTATTGATGCTAAGGCAGGTTTGTTTGATTATTATAAGCAACTCCTGAATTCGTTTTGTATACTTACAAGCAGAGTCTAAGGAATTATTTAGAGGATTTTGTAATTTTCCTTGTTCCACTATTTCCCTAAGAATCGCAGCTTGTTCATGAGTGTGCCTAAGGTGGTCAGCGTGAGCTGTCCTATTGTTCAACAATCTAGGGGCTTTAGGTTCCACATCAATTTTAAGCAATTCTAGAGTAATAGGGCATTTGGTAACAACAGTATCAGCTAAATCCTTTCCTTTAAGTTTTCTTAATTCATTCTTGAGAGTTGTAATGACCAAATCTTTTTCCTGAAGACTTACATTTAAATCAGAGATTTCTACAGACTTTTGATTGACTTAACTAACTAAAGCATCACATTGTTCTTTTGATCGAATGCGTGTTGGTTTGATCGAGTCATAAAGTTGCTTATAGGTCTGTTTCAAATGTTCATTCTCAGCGATAAGCTTTGACACCCTATGATCTAATTCAATATTTAATGTTTCAATCTCTTCTATGTCCTTTTTGTCCTTATCCTTATTCATGTTTCCATTTAAAGATTTAATTCTCTCTTTCAACTTCTTTATGACCGTGTCTTTCTCTTGGGACTGAGCTTTCAATTCATTTAATTCAAAATATTGATCAAAACTTGGAGCACTTTGATTTGAAACAGAATTGTCTATTTGAAAATTTTTCTGATTAAGTTGAGTATCAACTTCTTAAGAGATGCAATGTTTTTCAAGAGTGGTAAAACTTCTGAATAGTTTATCGTAAGTCTCTTTTTCAATGAAATCCTTTTTATTGAGAAGCTCAGTCTCAAGTTTAAGACACTTTTCACATTCATGCACATTCACATAAGCATTATCCACAGAAGAATTTATAATTAGTTTCATTATATCTTTGTTAATGACTTGTTCCAAGAGTCGTTCGTTTTCATTTAAAACTTGATTCATTTTAACTTCAAACGTTTTTGACACTAAACGATGTTGTTTCACAGCCTGTTCCATTTGATGAAAGACATTTTAGACTTCAGAAAGTTCACCAGTTAAATATTGATCGAATGTAATGAATAAGTCCTTCAGAACTTTTACAAATAGAATTATTTCATCCCTAAAACAAGCTTTTGTATGTTCAAACCCCCCACGAGCCCTCAGTGATGGTTGTAGTTGTGGTTCTTTCTTTAACAACCACGTCAAAGCCAGCAAGATAGTGTTTAAGTTTCTTCAAACTCGTATTTATCATGCTGACTTTAGGAAGTTCTTTCGGAACCTCAACTTTGGTGGGTCTACAAGAAGGATTAGGATCTGAAGAATTCATAGAATTCTGAGACCAAAAGGCTTGTTCAGCAGATAATTCAGTTTGTGGAATAAATCGTTTTTCAAAATCTTGAGAAAGTTGGTTGAGAACAGCATAATCAACTGGTGTGGTATTAACTTTCTTTTCTGAAACCATTGGATCCTATTATTTTAACAGCATTTTTGAACGACTCTCTCCAGCAAGCATAAGGGTCTCTTCGGAGTCAGGAATCACAATAGCACTAGTGTTCTTAATGACATTACCATCATAAAGCTTTGGTTTCAACTGCTGAGCTTTCTTCATATAGAAAGGAATTTGAAAACCTAGAGCTTGTTTAGTGGTATGATCATAGAAAAATTGTGGTTTTGTTAACATATGAACAGTTTGTGCTGATTGGTCTCTTTTATAAACAATATTATCTAGCTGTTTGATCTTCTTGTCTAAAGCAATTTTTCTATCAATATTTCTATATTCTTCTTTCTTAAAATCATTTTTAAGAAGAGTAACTATTTGCATTAAAGATTTCTTTTCTTTTAAATGTTCAGAAAGAGTTTGTTTAAGACGATCAATCTCGACAGACTATTCACATGAATCTGAAACGTTATCTTTACTTTTTAAATCAACATTTTGTCCTTCTTTCAAAAATTTAACTTGTTCTTTTTATCTTTCAAGCTTAACAGTTAAAGTATCATTGACACTTTTATTATCCAGATTTATCTTGGTACAATTAATTACTTAGGTTTTCAATTGTTCAATCACAGATAATATCAGTGCATATTGATGTGCAGATAAGTTAGAATTCTGAATAGCTACGTGTTGTGATTTTGTCACATACGGAGAATAAGGAATGATATTGCTATCACTGGTTATTTTAGTCTCTCAATGGTTCACAACATTCGACTGTTTAGAATACGGTATCACCTGCACACTTTGTTATATTGTTATCCACATAAATTCGCCATGAGAGCAACTTTGGCAGTGTTAAGTTCATCACAATCAGAGTCATATGCATCCAAATCATCGGCTTGATAAGCATCATTGTGAGTAATGACAGTCTGTGTGGCTTGACCTTCTGTAGTTCTTGGATCTGCCAAAAATGCTAGTTCCTCCTCATATAGAATTTGACTATTTGCTTGAGCTTGTACTAGCAACACTTTATCCTTAAACCACGAATCATCCTGTTTCCTTTTAGGTTTAGTGCACTATTTGGATATGTGTCCTTCCCCTTTGTAGTTGTAACAAATAATAGTCCTTTGTTTCCTAGTAGAATTGCTTCCACTTGCTTCTGGAGTGTAGGTCCTAGTAGTACCCGTAGCAAAAGAAATTTGTCTCCCCTGTACTGGTTGTAAAGCCACTCTTCCATCATAAATGGTATCTTGTTGCCTAGGGTTTGATGAATTCCTCAGCTGTTTGTTGGTAGTAGGATAGTGAGATGTGACGACAGCCGATAGGAATGACATCATATGGTTGATGGCATCAATGGGATCGTCACCTTGCTTGAACACTGGAACAGTTAGACCTGAGTCTAGTTGGGGAAATTCATGTTGTTGGTTAACTGTGGGAGCATATTCCATTTAAGGAATGGATGATGGTGGAGAATAAACGTTATGGTGAACTGATGATTGATAATCATTGGATGGATAAGTGATTGAAAGAAGTTCCATCAAACCTTGATTAATGGAATGCGGCTTCGCTTCAACCGTTTAACTTCACGGTCCATGATCTCAACGGGTTCCTCCACAAACTGAAGCTTGTCATCAAAATGAAGTCCATCCAACGGAACGGCTAACGGTTCTTTGGCATATCACTTTTTTATGTTGGATACATGAAATGTATTGTGAACCCTGCTTAGTTCTTCTAGAAGCTCGAGTTTGTAAGCAACCTCTTCAACCTTTCATAACACCTTGAAAGGTCCAACATACCTGGGGGTTAACTTCCCCTATTTACCAAAATGCACGACCCCTTTCCAAGGCAAAACTTTAAGCATAACTTGTACCCCGACTTGGAATTCCCATCGTTTATGCTTCAGATTGGCGTAACTCTTCTGTCGATCATGAGCGGCTTGCATCCTTTGCTTGATTTGGACGATTTTCTTAGTTGTTTCTTGAATTAGTTTTGGACTGAGGATTTAAGCTTCTCCAACTTCGATCCAACAAACAGATGAACGACACTTTCGACCATAAAGTGCTTCGAATGGTGCGGCCTTGATGCTAGCGTGATAGCTATTGTTATAAGAGAATTTAACTAACGGTAAGTGATTAACCCAACCTTTTCTGAAATCGATCACGCAAGCACGCAATATATCCTCGAGAGTTTGAATTCTCCTGTCTCTTTGTCCGTCTGTTTATGGATGGTACGCAGTACTCATATCCAAATTAGTACCTAAAGCATTCTGAAGTGACCTCCAGAAGTTGGTTGCGAACCTCGGGTCGCGATCACAAATGATTTAAACAGGTATTCCATGCCTTGTGACAACCTCCTTTAGGTATATTCTTGCAATTTTAAATCCCATAGGAACAGTTCTCATCTATTGGGTGTGAAAATTGCAGACTTAGTGAGTCGGTCAACAATCACCCAAATGGTGTCGTAGCCTTGCGACGTCTCAGGGAGCTTTGTGACAAAATCCATAGTGATGTTGTCCCACTTCCACTCAGGTATCTTGGGTTGTACTAACAATCCTGATGGCCTTTGATGTTCGGCCTTGACTTTAGTACACGTCAAACACCTGCTAACATAGGTGGCGATGTTGGCTTTCATATTGGGCCACCAATATAGCTTCTTCATATCTTGGTACATCTTGTCGGAACCCGGATGTATAGAGTATTTCGATTTGTGGGACTCGTGCATGATCACAGTCCGTAAATTGCCATAACAGGGTAGCCAACTCCTGCCATTGAGACATAGAGTTCCATCCGCACGGGGTTCCAACTTTTCCGTCCTAATCGCCTCTGGATTAATAAGCGTTTTGCAACCAACAAATCCTCCAACATTTTCGTTCTTGATGTTCTCTGGTTTTCGTGCTTCAGTCTGAGCATTCAAGATTTGTTTAGGAAGATCTAAGCCAATAGTCATGACTAAGGCTCAAACTCTTAATGGTTGATCGCTCTCCTTCCTGCTTAGAGCATCAGCAACAACGTTTGCCTTTCTTAGGTGATATCTAATCTCACAATCGTAATCACTGAGCAACTCCAAACCAAAAGTTCGTTTCCTCATGAGTTCTAACTATTTTCTTATTAAGATGTGTTTCGGCTCTTATGATAAGTGAACACCGTGCACTTGGTTCCATACAGGTAGTGCCTCCAAATCTTAAGAGCGAACACTACTGCTCCAAGTTCTAAATCAAGATCGGTAAATTCTTCTCAGTGAATCTTATATGTTGGCGTAAACCTTCTTTTAAGCATCGCAATAAGCGATCAAAACTTGCTTTCCTTCAGGTATGCATGATTGGTGCACTGACAACTTCTACTTTACGTTGAAAGAGTTGCTTCTTGTTTATCACTCCCAACAAACTTTGACCTTCTTCTGTGAGCTTGGTCACGTTTTGGCGATCTTCGACAACCCTTCAATTAATCATCGATAATACCCACAAGACCTAAAAAATTAATGAATCTCCTTTGGCGACTTAGTAGATGCCCAATCTATTAAAGGATTACGATCTTGGCGGGATCCACTTATATGCCCACACATCAATCACGTGACCAAGGAACGTACTTTGGGAATCCAAAAATTCCACACTTGGATAAATTTGGCATACACCCTCTTCATTCTTAAGCAATTCTAAGATTAACTTCAGATGCTCTTCGTGCTCTTGCTTTCTCTTTGAATATATCATAATATCGTCAATAAAGACAATCACGAATTTATCCAAATATTGGTTTGGCACACACCTAAAAAAAAAAAAGAATACAAAAGATTCATAAGGACTATGAAACGGCAGGTAAGTTGCAAACCAAACGGCAAAACTTGAAATTCATACTGGCCATAACGAGGTTCTGGAAAGCGTGTTTATGGAATGACTTCTTCTTGAAACCCTCAGTTTGTGTGATAACCTACCTTATAGGTCGATCTTCGAGTAGACACTCGACCCTTGAAGCTGATCAAATAAATCATCAATTCTTGGGAGCGGATAACGGTTCTTCACCGTTAGTTTATTCAATTCCCTGTAATCATGCACACTGGAAATGATCCACTTTCCTTCTTGACGAACAAGACCGAGCTCCCCTAGTTGAGGAACTAGGTCTTATAAAGCCTTTGTCAGATAGTTCTTTTAGTTGCTCCGACAACTCTTTCATTTCAGAAGGTGCCAATCAATAAGGCGCCCGAGCTACGGGTGCAGCACCATGTACCAAATCGATTTGGAATTCCACTTGTCGAGTCAGAGGAATACCCGACAAGTCCTCAGGAAAGACTTCAGGAAAATCTTGAACTATTGGTACATTATCAAGTCGCTTATTCTCCGACTTGTCTTCAACCTCATTTGTAGTGACATGTGCTAAAAGACTGGACATCCTTTTAGCATGTATTCTTGTATTTTAGAGTATGAGATAATGTGCAGACGAGCCTCGTGTCCCCGGTTGCTTTTGTCACCATGAACAATTAATGTTTCATTTCCCCAGGGAATACGAACAATCTTCTCGGCACACACAATGATTACTTGGTACTTTGCCAACCAATCCATCCTAATTATAGCATTGAAACTACCAAGTTCTATGGGCATTAAATTTATGTTGAATACGTGGTTCAGGAGATTTAATGTGAAACCCCTAAGGATAGTGTTTAACCCAATTATCCACCCGTCAGCTAGTTCGACATCATAATAGTGATCTAAGGTAGATGGCGTGATATCCATTTGGAACGAAGAATCAGTAGACACAAAAAACTCCTATCTGCACCATATCAAATAATCATAGAAGCATAGCGGTTGTTAATGAAGGAATGTTCCCGTCACGATATTGGAAATAATGGTTTCAGTACCCTGCATGTCCACCACATACACTTTAGCTGGAGCCCTGTCATTACCAACTTGATTTCCACAGTTTTGTTGTTCTTCAGCTTTGGGCATTCTTTCTTGAAGTGTCCTTGAACTCCACACTCGAAGCAAGTAGGTTTCTGTCCTGACCCAGTGGCCCTCTGATTGTTAGCATTGTTGGCATTTCCCGCACTCCTATAGTCACGAGCAAAATGGCCAACTTTGTTGCATTTATGGCATTTTGGAGCACACGGACCGTCGTGGTGATAGTTGCATTTAGCGCATAGGGGTTTAGATCCCTCATATGGATTCTTTTCCACCATCACCCTGCAGTATAGGCCCTGCCAGTGTTATGTCTCTTATTCTGTTGTTGTTGGCTTTGATTGTTTCGGAAAGTGTTTTTGAACTTCCTTTTGTTCTTAGCCTGTCTTTCAGCAATGGTGATGACTTTCTTATCCATTAGTTCAGTGGCCATTTCAACAGCCCTCTTGCATGTTTTTTTAGCTTTGATGCTTACAATGTTTCCCATGGGATCATGTCTGGTGAAAACCGCCGTCGTACCTTTCATCTTGTCCAGACTCCGCCGGTAAACAGCCTAACACACAGTGGTGCTAGTTCCTGGAAACGTTGGTTGTACCCTATCACATCATTACCCTTCATTTTCAAATTCCACAATTCAACCTCAAGCTTTTTCATCTCATTCCTTGGACAGTACTTGTCATTCATTTTCTTTCTCAGATCAGCCCAAGTCATTGCATACGCAGCATCATGACTGGCAGTCATAACATGGGAATTCCACCATGTTAGAGCACCTGCTAAAAAAAAAAAAAAAAAAAAAAAAAAAAAAATGAAAAAAAAAAAAAAAAAAAAAAAAAAAGAAGATACAAAGTGGAAAACATAACCTAATTTTCCACAGGGCAGTTGCTTATGCGGAAAACAGTCGCCATCCTTTTGAACTAGTGAGTTAATTCAACAACATCCTCAGTGCCTTTGAAATATAGAGGTTTGCACTTCATAAAGTCTTGGTAAGTGCATTCTCGAACAATGCATTCAGTCCTTCTGCCACCTGTTCCCGAAGTATGGCTGTTATCGCCATTCCTGATTGCATCACGGCTGCCAAAGCGACAGGACACCTGGTCAATCATTGCCCGAGTTGCATTATATCGATTTGGTGGTGGTTTGCAGTTGTGGCAGATGTTTGTTTGTGACCGGTGTTGACCTTGTACTCGTTTTGGTTGCCAATTATTCATCAATCACAAAAAATACAATACCCGTTAGATGTCATTAAATCATAACCATGGACATGACATATACCTGATAAATAAGGTGAATCACATTCACACATGAAAATATACAACTGAATTGTAATCAATCAATGAATAACCAAATCGAAATCAATCAAATAACAAATTATGATTACAGACGTGACCTAAAAACAAAACATTCCAAATATAAATTGGAAAACATACATGAATGGTTTTTCAGATACAAAATATCATAGGTTACAAAATAAACATAACAAACCTAAAAGTGCCTTACTACTGGGATTAAACCCGTAATACTTTAAAGGCTATATACAAAAGACTACCATAACATGAACAAATCTACGAACTGCTACCCTAGCCCTCCGCAAGCATCTCTGGCTGTGCAGGAACCTCCAGCGGTCCGTGCAGTCCCCTTGCAGTGCGGGTAAACCTACCCCAATGTATGCTAGCCACCTGTCCCCTGTAGCGTTGGCCACTTATCCCTGTAAATACTTGCATCACTGTCAATATCTAAATATGCCATTGCTATCCCGGGTAAGATCAGTTGTCATCACTCTCTTCTCTCTGCAGCTCTCCTCAGGTCGTTCCTTCAGACATCTCTGAAATCACAGACCTACTCCTGCGATCATAGCATGCAACTCTCTAATCCTCTGACATCTAACCCAGTAAACTGTAGTGCGCAGTGACAAAACCTCTTTCGGCGGTGCAAGGATCACTCGCATCCATCGACCGCCTCCAAGTCACTCGTGACGAATCTAACCTCAGTCTGTCCATCTTATGACAGTGTATATGCCTGTGCTACGTCTGTCTCAAAATAACATAATGAGCAGACCAGCCAATAGTTTGCTTTGACTCTGGCTCCTCTCTAACCTCGTATAAATCTCATCCGTGTCTTGCCTAACCCTAGTCTCAAATGCTATCATATGTCGACCCAACTCTGTGTCAGTACTAACTGGTGCCCCTTGAAGGGTCTCAACTATCTCGTCCTACGAGTCGGTGATCCCATATCCAACCTCTCTCTCTGGATCACGCCTGATCTCCCTATCTATAGTAGCTACAAAGCCATAGTCTGCTCTAAGACCTCCAGTCGGTCTAGCAGCAACAGCAGATGAGCTCTCTCCTACCTCGTATACACGACCAAGAGCGATACCTAACCTTTTCCG
This sequence comes from Tanacetum coccineum, assembly GCA_026074375.1. Classification (NCBI taxonomy): domain Eukaryota; kingdom Viridiplantae; phylum Streptophyta; class Magnoliopsida; order Asterales; family Asteraceae; genus Tanacetum; species Tanacetum coccineum. The sequence continues at coordinate 96,417 of BQNB010004471.1, read as the reverse complement.
AGGTGGTAAGGTAACCTCGGGTCTATCCTCCCTACAACTAGTAGAGGGTAGTAGCAATGGTGGTGATGAAGTAGGAACTGATATGGCAAGGTGTGGAGGTACCCTAAAGAATGGTGCATCTGGTCTAGTGGGGGAGTGTATGAAGAGGATGTGTGGTTAAAGGTAGAGAATGGGAAGAAGATGCTGCCTCCAGCTCTCATCCAATCAATCGCAGCTCGATAGCCCAATGAACGAATGGGGCTAGGAGGTGGTGCTGGTGATAACACGGGTGACGGTAGTGATAGTGGTAGTGATGGAGAAGGTATCTGGGAAAGTGGTGAAGACCATCGGGGATAGTGGTGAAGATGGCGGAGTAGATATAGCAGAAGTCTGGGCAACCTCTAACATCAGACCATTACTTGGTGTAGTGTACTAAAGCTGACTAGAAATCCTAGGCTGTCACACGAAGTATGCAGGGTGTGGTGGTGGTGTGGCTGCAGACTCATCAGTCCACGAATGCTCTGTCACCTCCGCAGATGGGAGCCATGATCAGTAGCTGGTAAAGCAACAACTACAGAGTTGGCAGGAGCTAGGTGCTCTTCCTCCTCCTCATCATTGGCCTCGATGTCCATGTCATCATCCTCATCATCCTCTGATGACCCCTCCTCGTTATCGCTGTCATCTCCTCCATCGGGAGGATAATCGACATGATCCTCCTCGGGGTCCTCATAGTCATCCTCCTCCAGGTCCGCCTCAGGATCGGACTCCGGGACATAGTCAGGTGACTGAGCAGTGGGTGAGGCATCCTCAACACCTGGCTAATCCTCAGCAACAATCTCATCATCAGTATGCTTTGGGCTTAGAACATAATCTGGCGAAGGTGGTGCCTGCTATGACTCCTCAGGGCCAGGCACGTAATCTGGAGAGGGTGGGGCCTGAAGAGCGGCCTCCACATATGGGTCCTCTGGCATCCCAGGCAGCTCAAGGTACTCTTGATCATCGCTCTCGTGATCATATGTCTGTAGATCCTCAAATGGGCTGGAAACCTCCGTGTGTGTAACCCCCGATTCATCCGAATCTGACATGACTGAATCTGAAAATTCAAAATAGCTTATATTAGTATTTAATATAAGACTCTTATAGTAATATACATTTATATCATAACATGTATATCAAATATGAATGCATCTAGTCCAACCAACTAATGCAACAAGTAGTGTATGCATGAATGTATGCACATATGTATGTCCCGTGTAATCCCTTTGTTATAAAACAACTTTTGAAAACGGTTATAGTCCAGCAAAAACATTTGACCTGGTTCTCTATAACCTTGGCTCTTGATACCAATCTGTAACACCCCCAAATTGGGTCGCAGCGGAATAAGGGTCCGGGGCGTGTTACTTCATAGATCAATAACACAAGATGTATATAGAACGACCAAAAAGTCGTTTAAAATCTGATACATTGGATTTAAACAAAGTATTTGTTACATAAGCCGAAGCTTCACTTGTCCACTTGTTCAAAGTACAAAGATTTCTAGCCCATAGTTATACAAAATGTATTGCGACAAAATCTTTATTGCATGATATCCCAATCAAAACCACCAATGTATCCCTTGTACCTCTTGCTTACTGATCCCCTGAAAAACATTGCTTTAAAACGTCAACAATAATGTTGGTGAATTCATAGGTTTGATAAATCATATATTGTAGGACCACAAGATTTCCCAAGTGTATGATAATGCAACAGATGCATACATCATATAAATGTAATTACGTTGCTCTAAGCTCATGACACTGAAGCTTGACATACATAATACTTAAAAATGCCTACATGACCCGTGATGATGTTCTAACCCGCAACATCCTATGTTCGACATGGTATACGTTCGTTTGCCTAGTGGGGGGGGGGGGGGGGGGGGGGGGGGGGGGGATACTAATCTTCCGAACGGGATGTCAATCCCCAATAGACTTATTCATAAACATTCGCGCTCACAATCCAGTAACTGACAGTTCATGATAATGGGCTCAACTAGGGTTATCGCTACTTAGGCAACACGTAATCATAATATGAAACTTAACCACTTGTGTCCAGTTATAAAACATTGCATGTTTCTCACCCCAAAAACTTGTAAAACAAATCATGTAAAACGTGGGGCTATGAACTCACCTTAAGTGAGCGAATACCAAGTATATCACAGATAATGCGCCACGCAAATCGTCAGATGCAACCTATTTAAATTAAGGTCGTATAAGTACTAATCACATTGGGTAATTACTACCATGCATAATTCTATATAGCTAATCACCATCTAATTGTTTTGGAAAAATTGTGTTTAATAAGTTAAAACGTTTATAATTACCGTTGTAGTAAAACTGGCGTAACTTTCGCGTTTTAAGCCCGATTTTGACGTTTCTTATGCCCACGCTTTCGTATTAGGACGAGTTATCATAATTTGACATTTTCATATTTTTGATCCTCTGATGAACAGTAATTTTTACTGTTCACACCAGTTATAAAGTTATTTTTATAGTTTTAGTTATCGTAAAACCCGTAAACGTCGTATTTTATTCGTTATAGCTCCGTTTTTAGCGATTCTTTCAAGCACGTTCTCGTAATTGAAAGTTCTATTTATTTATGAGGTTTACAAAAATAAAAGTTTCTGTCATGAATAGTAACTTTTATAAAAATAGTTTTATAAAAGTATTAATTGTCGTAAACTCGCGAAATTCATAACTCATTCGTTATTAATTGAAAATTTTCGTTTCTTATCATTTTGGAATCCTAAAAATATGTGTAATCTGTTAAAAATACTAAACTTGCTGTTTTATATAATTTTTATAAATTGTTTTATAAAAATTCTTTTATAAATCCGTTTATTTATCGTATAACTTGTTTTTACCGTAACTTTTTCGTTATTTATCCGTTTTTCAAGTTTCTTAGCTTTTTGGAATCGTCATGAGACGTACTATTTTATAAAAATATAAAATGGACAGGTTGTATGTCGAATTAAAACAGAAAGTTAGGATGTCTTTCTTGATTCCATATGTAAACTTTGTTTTTATACTTTTCAACTTTTGTAACTTTATCACAAGTCTTTTTATACCATATATATTATATGTGTTACATATAATAAAGTCCATTAGTCCATCATTGTCCTCATATGTCCAAATTACCAAGATTAACAAGTTTATCAAGTTGATTATACACATTTACTTGTAGCTTTTCATGTAAATCATTAAAAACCCTAATCTTTCATTAACACTTTTTAAGCTTAACCAAGGTTGTTCATCACTTATACTTCCATTATAACCTTATTTTAGTGTTCATATAACATCACTAAAAGTCCATAAACAAGATTAACATGTCATTTGCATTACTTTTACTTGTAACATATTAAGTAAACTTTATAAACCCTAATTTGTACATAATCATTTTTACACTTAACCAACATGGTATAACACTTATAGATCCATTTTAACATGATATTATCATTATCACAACATATGTAAAAGTGTACAAAATGATTATCACAAGTAAAAACTCTTTTTACATGTTTAAAAGTCCTAAATGGTGATTCTAGCTATATAGAACTCATATATGCATATAATCATGAAATGAAAAGATAAGGGTTCTTAGATAACCTTATGATAATGATGTATAATGATGAGAAATATGATCTAAACCCTTGTTTAGATTTAAAACCCAAGCTTGCAAGCTATGAAAACCCTAATTCAATATGAAACCCTAATCTTGATTTCTTGCTTCAACACTTGAAAACCTTTAACCAATACTTGGAAACATCTTAGTATGACTTAGAAATAATGTGTGTATGTGTGTATGCCCTTAGAAAATCAAGGTATGGATTGCTTAAAAAGAGTGTTTTGAGCCGTGGGCTTTAATGAACACAAAGGGAGAGTTTTTTTATTTCTTTTCTAAGTGTTTTGTGTTGTATGAGTTCTTACCACTTGAATACATGTATATATGTTATAAGTCTAGTCAAAGAGACATAGTGAGGGTCTTTAGGAAGTCCTTAGTCTTGGTCTTTGGTTAAAGTTTAAGAAATTGAATAGATGTTCCCTAATAGTTGAGGTTATCCCATGAAATCAAGGAGGTATGTTTTCTTATGAGATTTCTTGTATCCTATTGACCATATCCGGCCATTTACACATATACATGACATATTTTTGTAGCTTTTATGTATTGGGTATAAATGTGGGTATTTGTTGAAGCGTAGAAAAGTTTTGGTGGTTCCGGGAATGCCTAAACGCAATTTATCACGAAACGAAATCAATTTACGCAACCAATAAAAATAAAATGAAAAAAGACCATAATCATTCTCAAAATAATTATTTAATACTTGATTGATGTAAACAGTTAATTGTTTGATGCCTGTTTACATTGAACGCTAATTTTTGGCGTACGCGATTAAACTTAACGTTTACGATTTAAAGCAAACACGTACAATACAAAAGATACATTGTGGATTTATTGACGATGTCAATGACCCTAAAACACGGGGTGTTATAGTCTTCCCCCATTAAGTGAGTCTTGTCCTCAAGGCTTAAGACGCGGCACCTGAAGCCGATGCGGCCTATGTGAACTGATATGGGTATTTCTTCCGGAATTGATCCTCGCGTTCCCACGTAAACTCAGGACCTCGCTTGGAGTTCCATCGAGCCTTGACTAATGGGATGCGGCTTTGCTTCAACCATTTAACTTCACGGTCCATGATCTCAACGGGTTCCTCAACAAACTGAAGCTTGTCATCAACATGAAGTCCATCCAACAGAACGGCTAATGGTTCGTCGGCATAACACTTTTTCAAGTTGGATACATGAAATGTATTGTGAACCCTGCTTAGTTCTTCTGGAAGCTCGAGCTTGTAAGCAACCTCTCCAACCTTTTCTAACACCTTGAAAGGTCCGACATACCTGGGGTTTAACTTCCCCCGTTTGCCAAAACGTACGACCCCTTTCCAAGGCGAAACTTTAAGCATAACTTTATCCCTGAATTGGAATTCCATCGGTTATGCTTCAGATCAGCGTAACTCTTCTGTCGATCACGAGCGGCTTGCATCCTTTGCTTGATTTGGATGATTTTCTCAGTCGTCTCTTGAATTAGTTCTGGACCGAGGATTTGAGCTTCTCCAACTTCGGTCCAACAAACAGGTGAACGACACTTTCGACCATAAAGTGCTTCGAATGGTGCGGCCTTGATGCTAGCGTGATAGCTATTGTTATAAGAGAATTCAACTAACGGTAAGTGATTAACCCAACCTTTTCCGAAATCGATCACGCAAGCACGCAGCATATCCTTGAGAGTTTGAATTGTCCTCTTGCTTTGCCCGTCTGTTTGTGGATGGTACGCAGTACTCATATCCAAATTAGTACCTAAAGCATTCTGAAGTGACCTCCAGAAGTTGGATGCGAACCTCGGGTCGCGATCACAAATGATTGAAACAGGTATTCCATGCCTCGTGACAACCTCCTTTAGGTATATTCTTGCAAGTTTATCCATAGGATCAGTCTCTCTCATTGGTGTGAAAATTGCAGACTTAGTGAGTCGGTCAACAATCACCCAAATGGTGTCGTAGCCTTGCGACGTCTTAGGGAGCTTTGTGACAAAATCCATAGTGATCTTGTCCCACTTCCATTCAGGTATCTTGGGTTGTACTAACAATCCTGATGGCCTTTGATGTTCAGCCTTGACTTTAGCATATGTCAAACACCTGCTAACATAGGTGGCGATGTCAGCTTTCATATTGGGCCACCAATATAGCTTCTTCATATCTTGGTACATCTTTTCAGAACTCGGATGTATAGAGTATTTTGATCTGTGGGACTCGTGCATGATCACAGTCCGCAAATCGCCATAACAGGGTAGCCAACTCCTGCCATTGAGGCATAGAGTTCCATCCGCACGAGGTTCCAACTTTTCCGTCCTAATCGCCTCTGAATTTTTAGCGTTTTCAACAAACATTCCTCCAACATCTTCGTTCTTGATGTTCTCTGGTTTTCGTGCTTCAGTCTGAGCATTCAAAATTTGTTTAGGAACATCCAAGCCAATAGTCATGACTAAGGCTCGAACTCTTAATGGTTGATCTCTCTCCTTCCTGCTTAGAGCATCAGCAACCACGTTTGCCTTTCTCGGGTGATAACGAATCTCTCAATCGTAATTACTGAGCAACTCCAACCAACGACGTTGCCTCATGTTCAACTCTTTTTGATTAAGAATTTGTTGTAGGCTCTTATGATTAGTGAACACCATGCACTTGGTTCCATACAAGTAGTGCCTCCAAATCTTGAGAGCGAATACTATTGCTCCAAGTAGGACAAAATCCATGGTGATGTTATCCCACTTCCATTCAGGTATCTTGGGTTGTACCAACAATCCTGATGGTCTTTGATGTTCAGCCTTGACCTTAGCACAGGTCAAACACTTGCTAACATAGGTGGCGATGTCGGCTTTCATATTGGGCCACCAATATAGCTTCTTCATATCTTGGTACATCTTGTCGGAACCTGGATGAATGGAGTATTTTGACTTGTGGGACTCGTGCATAATCACAGTCCTCAAGTCGCCATAACATGGTAACCAACTCCTACTATTGAAGCATAGAGTTCCATCCGCACGCAGTTCCAACTTTTCCTTTCTAACTTTCTCCGGATCCTTAGCATTTTCAAGCAACATGCCTCCAACATCTTCGTTCTTGATGTTCTCTGGTTTTCGTGCTTCAGTCTGAGCATTCAAGATTTGTTTGGGAAGATCCAAGCCAATAGTCATGACTAAGGCTCGAACTCTTAATGGTTGATCTCTCTCCTTCCTGCTTAGAGCATCAGCAACAACGTTTGCCTTTCCCGGGTGATAACGAATCTCACAATCGTAATCACTGAGCAACTCCAACCAACGACGTTGCCTCATGTTCAACTCTTTCTGATTAAGAATGTGTTGTAGGCTCTTATGATCAGTGAACACCGTGCACTTGGTTCCATACAGGTAGTGCCTCCAAATCTTGAGAGCGAACACTACTGCTCCAAGTTCCAAATCATGAGTCGTATAATTCTTCTCATGAATCTTCAGTTGGCGTGATGCATAAGCAATCACCTTCTCTCTTTGCATTAACACAGCGCCCAAACCCTTCTTTGAAGCGTCGCAGTATGCTATAAAATCTCTGCTTCCTTCAGGTAAGGCCAGGATTGGTGCACTGCACAACTTCTGCTTTAACAGTTGAAAAGCTGCTTCTTGTTTATCACCCCAAACTAACTTGACCTTCTTCTGAGTAAGCTTGGTCATTGGTTTGGCGATCTTCGAAAACCCTTCAATGAATCTCCGGTAATACCCAGCAAGACCTAAAAATTAACGAATCTCCATTGGTGACTTAGGAGATACCCAATCTTTAATGGATTCGATCTTGGCGGGATCCACGTGAATACCCTTTATATTAATCACGTGACCTAGGAACTGTACTTTAGGAATCCAAAATTCACATTTGGAAAACTTGGCATACAACTCCTCTTTCTTCAACAACTCGAATATTTTCTTCTGATGCTCTTCGTGCTCTTGGAATAGATCAAAATATCATCAATAAAGACAATTATGAATTTGTCCAGATAAGGTTTGCACACTCGGTTCATGAGGTCCATAAATACAGCAGGTGCGTTTATCAAACCAAACGGCATAACTTGAAATTCGTAATGGCCCTAACGAGTTCTGAAGGCAGTCTTCGGAATGTCTTCTTTTCGAACCCTCAATTGGTGAAAACCTGACCTTAGGTCGATTTTCGAGTAGACACTCGACCCTTGAAGCTAATCAAATAAATCATCAATTCTGGGAAGTGGATAACGTCAATTTCTTGTGAGCGGATAACGTTCTTCACACCATTAGGTTTAATGCAATTCCCCGTATCCATTGCACATCTGATGATCCAGCCTTCTTCTGATAAACCAAGACCAGAAGCTCAAGGTGAGGAACTATGGTCATATAAAGCCTTTGTCTGATATTCTTTTAGATGCTCTGACAAACACTATCATTTCATATGGTGCCAATCGATAAGTGCCCGTGCTAACAGGTTCAGCAGCACCAGTATTAAAGTCGATTTGAAAAGTCCCTTGTCGAGTCGGAAGGAAGACCCGTCAAGTCCTCAGGAAAGCCTCAAGAAAAACTCGAACTATGGTACATCCTCAATTCGCTTCTTCTGTCTCCGACTGTCTTCAATCCTCATTTGTAGTGACATGTTGCTAAAAAGAACTTGGGATCCTTTTAGCATGTACTCTTATGTTTTAGAGTAACAATAATGTGCCAGAAGAGTCTCGTGTCCCTGGTTGCTTTCGTCACCGTGAACAATTAATGTTTCATTTCCCCAGGGGATACGAACGATCTTCTCCGCACACACAATGATTGCTTGGTACTTTGCCAACCAATCCATCCCAATTATAGCGTCGAAACTACCAAGTTCTACGGGCATTAAATTTATGTTGAATGGGTGGTTCAGGAGATTTAATGTGCAACCCCTAAGGATAGTGTTTAAAACCCAATTATCCTCCCGTCAGCTAGTTCGACATCATAATAGTGATCTAAGGTAGATGGCGTGATGTCCATTTGGGAACTAAATGCAGTAGACACAAAGCTCCTATCCGGCAACCAGTAATCAAATAAGATAGAAGCATAGCGTTGTTAAGAAGGAACTACCTCGTCACGACGTTGGAGTCTGGGTTTGTCCCTGCACGTCCCACTACATACACTTTGGCTGGAGCCCTGTCATTACCAACTTGATTTCCACGGTTTTTGTTGTTCTTCAGCTTTGGGCATTCCCTCCTGTAGTGTCCTTGAACTCCACACTCGTAGCAAGTAGGTTTCTGGCCTGACCCAGTGCCCCTCTGATTGTTAGCATTGTTGGCATTTCCCACACTCCTCAGACACGACAAATGGCCCAACTTTGTTGCATTTATGAAATTTTAGGAGGCACGTAAGAACCAAGACAAGCAGACCGTCGTGGTGATATTTGCATTATAGCGCATAAGGGGTTTAGATCCCCATATGGCTTCCTTTTACCAGAGCCCTAAGCAGTATAAGGCCCTGCATTGTTCTGCTGCCGTCTTGTTTTTGTATGAGTTGTTGGTTTTGATTGTTTCGGGAGTGGTTTCAAACTTCCTTTTGTTCTCAGCTGTCCTTTCAGACCATAGTGGATGACTTCTTAATCCATCAGTTTAGTGGCCATGTTCACAACAGCCTCTTGCATGGTTTTCGGTTTTGATGCTACAATGTTTCCATGGATCATGTCGGGTAATCCGCCGACGTACCTTTCAATCTTGTCAGACTCCTCAGGAAACATCCTAACACAGCAAGACAACACAGCAGTGCTAATTCCTAGAAACGATGTTGTACCTCTATCACATCAGTACCCTCACTTTCAAAATTCCACAATTCAGACTCGAGCTTTTTCATCTCGTTCCTTGGACAATACTTGTCAGTCATCTTCTTCCTCAGATCGGCCCAAGTCATTGCATATGCAGCATCATGACTGACAGTCATAACATAGGAATTCCACCATGTTAGAGCACCTGCTAGAAGAGTACAAGGGGAAAATTTAACCTGATTTTCCACAGGGCAATCTTATTATGCGGAAAACAGTCTCCATCCTTTCGAACCATTGAATTAATTCAACAACTCCCTCAGTGGCCATATGAAATATAGAGGTTGCACTTCAAATGTCTTGTAAGTGCATTCTCGAATAATGCGTTCGGTCCTTCTACCACCTGTTCCCAAAGTGTGGCTGTCATCGCCATTTCTGTTTGCATCACGTGCTGCCAAAGCGGCACTGACACCTTGGTCCAATCATTTGCAGAAGTAGCATTAGTGACCGATTGTGGTGGTGGTTGCTGTTTGGTGGGGGCTGGGATTGGTTGTGACCGCCCAGGTGTTGGACCTGTGGCTCGTTTTGGTTGCCATTTTCTTCAATCAAAAGAAAATACAATACCCGTTAGATTCCATCAAATGCATACCAAGAACGTGACATATACATGATAAATAAAAGTAAGTCACAATCAAACAGTTGAAATATATAACTGAATTGTAATCAACAATGATATAACCAAATCGACATTCATTCATAAACAAATTCGATTACAAACGTGACATAATACAACCATTCCATATATAAATTGGAAAACATACATGAATGGTCTAGATATAAAAGGATCATATGTTTGAGATGGTTACAGAAATAAACATAACAACTAAAAGCCTTACTAGCCAGGATTAAACACCTGAATTACTTAGTAGTCTATAAATACAAAATTGACTAGCCAAAATGATCTAATATATGAACTACTACCAGCCTCCTCTGGCAGCTCTGGCTGTACAGAACCTCCAACGGGTCCCTGTTGTCCCTGTAGTATGGTAACCTGTCCCTGTAATCTATGACCTATCCTGAGAAGGGACTGTCACCTGCCCCTGCCAGGTGTCACTGTCCTAGTAGTGGATCAACCTTTCTCTGAGAGACGCATAACAGTCAATGTCTATATAAGTTGCTGCTGTCGGGTATGATCAGCTGTCCTTAACTCTCTCATATCTGTAGATCTCCTCTGGTCTACCCTCAGCATCTTTGAAATCACAGCTTGTCTCTTACGATCAGCATCATGTAACTCTCTAATCTTTGACATCCGAGCCAGTACTGTAGTGCGTAGTAACATAACCTCTCCGCGGACAAGATCACTCGCATCCATCGACCGCCTCCAAGCCTCTCTAGACAATCTAGCCTCTGTCTCCATCTGATGACGTGTATATGCATGTGCTCGTCTGTCTCTGACTCTGCTCGTTTTTTAACCTCGTATAAACCTCATCCGTGTCCTGCCTAACCCTAGTCTCAAATGCTGTCACATGTCGACCCAACGCCGTGTACAGTACTAACTTGTGCCGACAGCCCATGAAGGGTCTCAAACTATCTCGTCCCACGAGTCGTGAACCATACTAATCTCTCTCTTCAGATCCAACGCCTATCCCCTATCCATAGTACACAAAGCCATAGTCTAGCCTAAAGACCTCCAGCCGGTCTAGGCAGCTAAGCATCAGATGAGCTCTCTCCTCTCCTACCTCGTATCCAGGACCAAGAGCGATACCTAACCTCTTCTAAGGTGGTAAGGTAACCTCAGGTCTGTCCTCCCTATGACTAGCGAGGTAGTAAGCATTGGTGTGATTAAGTAAGAACAGGATGTGGGCAAGGGGTGGTATCCTTAATAATGAGCATCTGGTCTGTGGGGGAGAGTATGACGGATGGTTGTAAAATAGGAGAATGGAAAAATGTAGATGCGGCCTCAGCTCTCATCCGGATCATAGCAGCTCGATAGCCCAATGAACGAATGGGGCTAGGAGGTGGTGCTGGTGATAACACAGGTGAGGGTGGTGATAGTGGTAGTGATGGAGAAGGTATCTGGGGAAGTGGTGAAGACCATGGGGAGAGTGGTGATGATGGTGGGGTAGATATAGCGAGAAGTCTGGCAACCTCTGCATCAGACCATAATGGTGTAGGTACTGGAGCTGGAATAGAAATCCTAGCTGTCACACGATATGCAAGGTGTGGTGGTGGTGTGGCCGCAGACTCATCAGTCTCGAACGGCTCTGTCTCCTCCGCAGATGGGGCCTGATCAGTAGCTGGTAAAGCAACAACTACAGAGTCGGCAGGAGCTAGGTGCTCCTCCTCCTCCTCATCCCCATCAGCCTCCATGTCAGCATCATCATCCTCGCATCCTTGAAAGACCCATCCTCGTCATCTCCGTCATCTCCTCCATCAGCAGGATCCTCCTCGGGGTCCTCATCGTCATCCTCCTCCAGGTCCGCCTCAGGATCGGACTCCGGAACATAGTCAGGTGACTGAGCAGCGGGTGAGGCATCCTCAGCACCTGGCTGATCCTCAGCAACAATCTCATCATCAGTATGCTCTGGGCCTGGAACATAATCTGGCGAAGGTGGTGCCTGCTCTAGCTCCTCAGGGCCAGGTACGTAATCTGGAGAGGGTGGGGCCTACAGAGCGGCCTCTACATATGGGTCCTCTAGCGTCTCAGGCAGCTCAAGATACTCGTGATCATCGGCTCTCGGTGATCCTATGTCTGATAAATCCTCAAATAGGGCCCCCCCCCGCCCCCCCCCCCCCCCCCCCCCCCCCCCCCCCCTTTGGGGAAAACCCTCCGTGTATGTAATCCCCGATTCATCCGAATCTGACATGACTGATTTTGAAAATTCAAAATAGCTTATATTAGTATTTAATATAAGACTCTTATAGTAATATATATTTATATCATAACATGTATATCAAATATGAATGCATCTAGTCCAACCAACTAATGCAACAAGTATGTATACATGAATGTAATCACAGATGTATGTCCCGTGTAAAACCCCTGTAAAATTCGTTGGTTGAAAATGGTTATAGTCCAGCAAAACATTTGACCTGGTTCTCTATAAACCTTGGCTATCTAGATACCTAATCTGTAACACCCCGAAATTTGGTCGCAGCGGAATAAGGGACCGTGGCGTGTTACTCATAGATTAATACACAAAGAATGTATATGAGAACGACCAAAAAGTCATTTAAAAACACTGATACATTGAATTTAACTAAGTATTTGTTACAATAACCGAAGCTTCCACTTGTTCACTTGTCAAAATACAAAGATTGCTAGCCCATACAGTTATACAAAAGTATGCGACAAAATCTTTAAAGCTTGATAACCCATCAAAACCACCAATGTATCCCTTGCACCTCGTGCTTACTGATCCCCTGAAAAACATTGCTTTAAAACGTCAATAATAATGTTGGTAAATTCATAGGTTTGATAAATCATATATTGTAGGGCCACAAGATTTCCTAAGTGTATGATAATGCAACAGATGCAGACATCATATAAATGTAATTACGCAGCTCTAAGTTCATGACACTGAAGCTTGATGTGTATGAATACCAAATCAATGGCCTACATTGCCCGTGATGATGTTCTAACCCGCAACATCCTATGTTCTAACCCGCAACATCCTATGTTCGACATGGTATACGTTCGTTTGCCCAGTGATATGCCTAGATCACCCGAACTGGTTGTCAATCCCATCGAACTATTGCATAACATTTGCGCTCAACAGTCCAGTAATTGACAATTCATGAATAAGGGCTCCAGATTGGGATATCGCTACTTAGTGCAACACGTAATCTAATATGAAACGTAACCACTTGTCTGTCCAGTTGTAAAACATGCATGTTTCTTCACGCCCCAAAAACTTTGTAAAACAAAATCATATAAAACGATGGGCTAATAACACACCTATGATGAGCAAATAACAAGTAATGTCACAGATAATGAGCCACTAAATCGTCATGAAGAATGCAACCTATTTTAAATTAAAGTGTCATAAAGTCCCATTAATTTGATTCCACTATCATATATATCCTAAAGCTCAACCGTACTAACGTGCCGGTTATCATAATTAAGAGGTCATGTAGTGACGTATGAGGAGCTAGGACACTTTAAATCGTAAATCCAACAACTCGTCGATACGCTACCCCGAAGAGGCCTCATTATGAAACTCCCTAGTAATATAGCACTTTGCTTAACTAATACCACATATAGGTCTATATAGTTCAATCACCATCTAATCGTTTTGGTAAACTTGTGTTAAGTAAATAAAAACGTTTATTTTCCTTGATGTAGTAAAACTGGACTAACCTTTTCCGCGTTTTAAGTCCAATTTTGACGTTTCTTATGCCCACGCTTTTGTATAGGACGAGTTTATCATAATTGACTTTTTCCATATTTTGACCGCTCTGATGAAAAGTACTTTTTAACTGTTCACTGCACCATTATAAATTATTTTTATAGATTTAATTATCGTAAAACCCGTAAACGTCGTATTTTATTCGTTATAGCTCCGTTTTTAGCGATTCTTTCGAGCACGTTCTTGTAGTTGAAAGTTATACTTATTTATGAGGTTTACAAAAATAATTATTTTCTGTCATACCAGTAACTTTTTATAAAATGAGTTTTATAAAAATATTAATGTCGTAAACTACGCGAAATCATAACTCGTTCTTATTAACTGAAAATTACGATTCTTTTCATTTTGGAATCCTAAAAATATTATAATTTTTGGTTAAAAATACAAACTAGTTGTTTGAATAATTTTTATAAAAGTTTTTTAAAAAAATTCTTTTACGACTTCGTTATTAACGTATCACCTTGTTTTTATAGCGTAAACTTTTTTTTTCGTTATTATATCCGTTTGACAAGTTTCTTTACCTTTTCGGAATCGTCATGATAGTGTAGAAATTTTTAGAAAAAAAATAAAATAGATATGGTATATTTACCACAACACGAATTTGGACAGAAACTTGGTGTGACCTTGATAATCCATTTTAAACATTTGTTTTAATACTTTACAACTTTTTACTCCACCACAAGTATCATATACCATACCTATTAAAAAATCATAACTATATTAAAGAGACCATTTGTCCATAGATCTCCACTGTCCAAATTTATAAGATCCAATCATAATACTTAATAACCATAACTTTCATATTTAACCATTAATCACTAGTTTTATATATGACCATTTTTACATAATAACCATAAGTGTGCAAGTCTTCCCATCTTGTTATAACCTTATTTTAATGATCATATGACATTACTACAAGTCCATAATCAACATTAACATGTCATTTACTTTTCCTTTACTTGTAACATATTATGAAACCTTTATAAACCCTCATTTTTACACCAAAACAATATGGTACAACACTTTCTCATCCATTTTAACATGATATTAACAATATCACAACATATATAATAGTGTACAAAATGATCATTACAAGTAAAAACTCCATTTTCATGTTAAAATCCTAAATGGTGATTCCCAATCAATAAAGAATTAACATATGGCATATAAAGAAAATGTAAGATCATAAAGAGTTAAAGATTGACCTTAATGGGTGAGATGAAGATGCTGACTAACACAATCTAAACCCTTGTTTAGACTAGAAACCAAAGCTTGCCCAATATTAACCCTAGTTTTCCAAGTGAAAACCCTAACTTCTCTTTTCTTGATTAATGCTTGAAAATGGTTAGCCAATACTTGGAAACATCTTAGAATGTCTTAGATATGATGTGTATAGGTGTGTATAGGTTGTATAAAATTTGGTATGGATTTATTATAAAGAGTGTGCCAAGGCCGGTCCTTGTAGAGAGTCAAAGAACAATAGAATATGATTTGTAGTGAAGTGTTTTTACTTGTTATGAGTTCTATCTTAGTATGCATTATATTGGCAAGTCATTGGTCAAATATTGCATAGTTGGTCCTTAGACAACTTCAATGGTCTTAAGAAGAAAAATAATCAAAGGAACAAGTTTATGGCTTTGTTTTTTTAATTAGCTAGGAGATGTACAAACCCCACTTGGAAGATTTTTCTTATATTTCTTGGATACATTTGCAACAATTTCGTCCTATGTAACATATATACCTATTTTTTGTAAACTTTTATGTATTGGGTATAATTGGTATTCTTGTTGAAGCGTAGAAAAGTTTGGCGGTATCCGGAATACCTAAACGTATCTTATTGGCGAAACCGTAAATCACTTTACGCCCAACCAAATAAAAATTAAAATAAACAAAGTTAATAAATTATCCTTAAAAATAATTACTTAACCCTTGCTTGATGTAAACATTTAATTGTTTGATGCCCGTTTACATTGAACGCTAATTTTTAGCCTACACGATTTAGCTTAACTTTTACGATTTAAAACAAACGCGTACAATACAAAAGATACATAATAGATTTAGCGACGTCGTCAATGACTTGAAAACACAGGGTGTTATATATTTAGTTTAAATATGTTTATGTTTGATTTGTTGATTAGTGTTAGCTTAATTAATATGCGTAATGAGTAGATTTTTATATATGCTTGCTAAGTTTTAAATTGTTTAGTGAATTAAGTGTTATTAATAAAAAAGGGAAAATAATTGATTAGAGATTTTATATTACTTAAATTATGGTTTTGGTTATTTCGAATGCGGAGATGCAAAAGCCGTAAAAATAATTAGGCATTAATTTAGTAATCGATATCTTAATAAAAGTTGTTTTCAATATAAGCCAACGTTATGAGAAGATAATTTGTTAGAAAGATATTGGTTCATCAATAAGGACTTAATTGTATATTTAATTCAAACTTAAGGATTTAATCAATACACTTAGCAACCATATATTTTATAATATATCGTTCTCCGTTTAATTGCTCGCTATCTTGGGTGGGGGGGGGGGTGGGGTTGGGGGGTTGGGTTGTGTGGGGGGGGGTGGGGGGGGGGGGGGGTGGGGGGATGTGGGGGGTTTGGGGAGTGGGGGGTATTGGGAGGGGGCGGTAGGTGGGGGAGGGAGGGGGGGTGCTATCTAGTTTTTATGTAGTTATTTTTATTAAATTTTTAGTTTAAAAAACCAAAAACACAAATATCGATATCAAGCATGCAAACAAGACGCTTTCGTGGATTTCAAATTCATCTCTCGTCGGGATATGACATCCGGGAGATAAAATATTATTTGTCCTCAAGCAATTTTTATATCAAACGGAAAACTCTCTATATTATTATTATTTGGTATTTTAGGATATATATATATTTATACATATAAACTATTTTTATCGAATCAGTTTTTGGCGCCGTTGCCGGGGAGAGGTGTACGATCTACACGTGGTGTTTGAAGTTAGTGCCTTGAAGAACCTTTCTTCGGAAAGTTTATTTTCGTATTATTATATATATATATAAAAATCCAAAAATATCTTTCAATTATATTATATATATTATATATTAAATTTTTTTCTTTATAAAAAAATTTAAAAAAAGTATTTTCATTTTTATTTTTATTTTTCTTTTATATAAATATTTAAAAATTCCAAAAATATTTTTATTTTTATTTTTATTATCTTTATAAAAATATAAAAATATTCTCCTTTATCTTCTTATTTCGTTTAATTCTTATCTTCTTTATTCTTTTATTTCTTTAATTTTGATGTCTTCGTTTAACCAACGTAGTTTTTTTAAGTGTGGAGGCCCGTTTGGTGATATTTTTCAACGGTGTACTTGTGTGCGGTGTAGAAGAAATTATATGGATGAAGTTTGTTTTGTATGATGTTTTGGAGATGGAGATTCTTTCGCTTATGATCCAAATCCGAATTCTTTCAATGATCTTCTAAATTTTTTCGACTACCCTCCACAACCTCAGTATGAGACACCCTCGTACGAGCTATGTGGAAATGATTCTCACCATGGTTATGATTTTCCACCACGGTTCCCGCTTGTCTATGAGCAAGAACCGAGCTACAATCAAAACTTTAGTGATAATTATTATCCACAAAATTCACTCGAGTTTTCTCAACAATATCTTTGCTATGAAAACTATGGGGGTCCTCATGAAAGTAATCAATGTCAACCAATGAATCAAAACCACTTTGAGCATAATTATAATTCTTCCGGTTTTGACCAATGTCAATCCCCACAGTATTCAAATCGATCATCAAGAAGACCTTAATCAGCAAAGATGGGAAGAGTCAAAGAATGAACTTCTCAACATGATGCGATCATTTTGTGAAATGGTAATTAAACGAAAGCAAGCGGCTAATATCGATCAATCACCTCCTCAAGAAATGAGTACTCCCAAGCCTTCGCGAAGTTTCAATTTTACTTGCGATGATGACGATGATGACGAGGAGTATTCTATTCCTTTGAATAAAATCTCTCAAATTCTTTGTCTATTGCTCTCGCACCCTCCTCTTCTATTATGGAACCCGAGGGACTCACCAATGTGTGATTTTGATAGTGAGCCTTCGACACTGACGTATTACATCGTCTGATACACACATTTCGAATAGTGGCGACGAGTGTTCCTCATTCCCTATGATGAGAGAGTCTCGGGTTCCATAATAGAAGAGAGTAGTGCTGAGAGCAATAGACCAAAAGAATTTGAAGAGAAGAGAGAGACTCAAAGGAATAGAATAACTCCTCGTCATCATCGTCATCAACACGCAAGTTAAAATGAAAACCTTCGCGAAGGCTTTGGGAGTACTCATTTTCTATGGGAGGTGATTGATCGATATTAGCTTGCTTGCTTTCGTTAATTACCACTCACAAAATGATCGCATCATGTAGAGAAGTTCATTCTTTCACTCTTCCCATGCTTTGCTGATTAAGTCTTCTGATGCGAGCGCGTTGCGATAATATGGGGAATGACATTGGTCCAAAACATAAGAAATTAGAATTATCTCGATGGTTTCTGAATTCCTTTACATTGAAAACTTTCATGAAGGACACCACAGTTTTCATTCCCAAAAGATATTGTTGAGAAAAACTCGGTGAATTGTTGAGTGTCGAGCGATAATTATCACTAAAGTTTTGATTGCGTACCTCGGTTCTTGCACCATAGACAAGCGAACCGTGGAGGAAAATCATATCCATGTAAGAATCTATTTCCAATAACTCACACGAGTATGTCCTCGTACTGAGTATGAGAGGGTAGTCCGGAAATTTTGGAAGCGAGCATTGCGAGAATTCGGATATTGGATCAGAACGAATGAATCACCACCTCCAAAACATCATACACAAATAATCTTCTTCCAATATAAATTCTTCTACACCGCACACAATTCCACCGTTGAAAAAATATCACCAAACGGTTCTCCGCGCGCGTTAAAACACACACACACACACATGAACGAGAAGACATCAAAATTAAAGAAATAAAAGAATAAAGAAGATAAGAATTAAACGAAATAAGAGGATAAAGGAGAATATTTTTATATTTTTATAAAGATAATAAAAAGAAAAATAAAAATATTTTTGGAATTTTTAAATATTTATATAAAAGAAAAATAAAAATAAAAATGAAAATACTTTTTTTAAATTTTTTTATAAAGAAAAAAATTTAATATATAATATATATAATATAATTCAAAGATATTTTTGGATTTTTATATATATATATAATAATACGAAAATAAACTTTCCGAAGAAAGGTTCTTCAAGGCACTAACTTCAAACACACCACGTGTAGATCGGTACGACCTCTCCCCGGCAACGGCGCCAAAAACTGATTCGATAAAAATTAGTTTATATAGTAAAATTAATATATACTAATCCTAAAAAACCAATAGTAATAATACAGAGAGTTTTCGTTTGGATAATAAAAATTGCTTGAGGACAAATAATATTCTAGCGCTCCCGATTCATATCCCGACGAGAGATAATTAAATCCAACGAAAGCGTCTTGTTGATGCTTGAATTATCGAATATTTTTGTTTTTGGTTTTAAACTAAAAATTTTAACAAACAAATAAACTATTTAAAAACTAGATAGCAAATAGCGAGACAATTAAACGAAGAACGATATTATTAATAACACACACATATGGTTGGCTAAGTGTATTGATAAAATCCTTAAGTTTGAATTAAATAATACCAATTAAGTCCTTATTGCTATAACCAATATCTTTCTAACAAATTATCTTCCTTAAACGTTGGCTTCTATTGAAGGAAACACTTTTATTAAGATATCGATTACTAAATTAATGCCTAATTATTTTTACGGCTTTTGCCCGCTCGAATAACCAAAACAATAATTTAAGTAATATAAACATCACTAATCAATATTTTCCCCTTTTTATTAATAACACTTAATTCACTAAACAATTTTAACACTTTAGCAAAGCAATGAAAAAATCTACTCCACTACGCATATTAATAAGCAAACACTAATCAACAAATCAAACATAAACAATTTAAACTAAATATATAACACACCTGTGTTTTCAAGTCATTTGACGACGTCAGGGGGGGGGGGGGCTAAGCTATAATGTATCTTTTTGGTAATGTACGACGTATTGTATAAATCGTAAAAGTTAAGCTAAATCGTGTAGGCTAAAAATTAGCGTTCAATGTAAACGGGCATCAAACAATTAAATGTTTACATCAAGCAAGGGTTAAGTAATTATTTTAAGGATAATTATTAACTTTGTTTATTTTATTTTTATTGGTTGCGTAAAGTGATTACGTTTCGCAATAAAATACGTTTAGGCATACCCGAAACCGCCAAAACTTTTCTTCTACGGCTTCAACAAACACACCCACGATTTATCTCCCAAGGAGCGCGCGTCGGAGCGAGTTACGCGCGCGCGCGGAGCGTTCATATATGTCATACATAGTGACGAAATTGTGTTGCAATGTATACAAGAAAGATAAGAACTCCAATGGCTTTGTACATCTCCTAGCTAATTAAACTCTTAAGCGCACAAACTCTTTCCTTTTGCGAGAATTTTTCTTCCTTAAGACCATGAAGTTGTCCTAAGACCAACTATTGCAATCTTTTGACCAAGACTTGCCATATATACATGCATACTAGAGATAGGAACTCATACAAGTAAAACACTTCACTAAAAATCAAATTCTATCTCTCTTTTGCTCTCTACAAGGCCACGGCTTGGCACACTCTTATATAAATTCCACACCAAATGTATACAACACGATACACACACCTACACACACACAAATCAGAGCTCTAAGTGCGCGTTGCGAGCGAGCGAGTTTCAAAGTATTGGCAATCTCAGTTTTCAAGCATTTAATCAAGAAAAGGAGAAGTTAGGGTTTCACTTGGGAATAGTCTATGGTTATTATTAGGGCAAGCTTTTGGTTTCTAGTCTAACAAGGGTTTTAGATTGTGTTTAGTCTCAGCTTTCATTCCAAAAGGTCACTTTAACTCTTTATGCGAGCGAGTTACATTTAATCTTAATACACATATGTACTAACACACACACACACTATAGCTTTGAATCACCATTAGGATTTTAACCATGAAAATGGAGTTTTACACTTGTAATGATCATTTTGAGCGCGACTATTTATATATGTAGTGATATTGAGAGCGCTATCATGTATAAAATGGATGAGAAAGTTTTGTACCATATTGTTTTGGTGTAAAAATAGGGTTTAAATAGTTTCATAATATGTTACAAGTAAAGGAAAAGTAAATGACATGTTAATGTTGATTATGGACTTGTAGTAATGTCATATGGTCATTAAAATAAGGTTATAACAAGATGGGAAGACTTGCACACTTATGGTTATTATGTAAAAATGGTCAATATATAAAGACGTAGTGATTATGGCTGATATATGAAAGTATGGTTTATTAAGTAATAATGATGGGACTTATAAATTTGGGACAAGTGAGCGTCTAAGGACACATGACTCTTAAATATGTAGATTTTTAATATATATGTGTATATAACTTGTGGTGGATTACAAAAGTAATGTACAGATAAAAACAATGTTTAAAAATGATTATCAAAGTCACACCAAGTTTCTGTCCAAAATTCGTGTAAATAACATATTATTTTTATATTTTTATAAAATTCTACACATCATGACGATTCCGAAAAGGTAAGAAACTTGTCAAACGGATAAATAACGAAAAAGTTACGCTAAAAACAAGTTTATACGTTAATAACGAAGTCGTAAAAGATTAATTTTTATAAAAACTTTTTATTCGCGGCTGCCTGATCTATAGCTCGCTCTCAACAAGTTTGGTATTTTTAACAAATTATACATATTTTTAGGATTCCAAAATGATAAGAATCGTAATTTTTCAATTAATAACGAACTGTTATGAATTTTCTGCGAGATTTACAAGGATTAATGGACGTTGTAGGGTAAAACTATTATTAACATTCTCGATGTGTCTCATGGACATGAAATAATTATTTGAAACCTCATAAATAAGTATAACTTTCAATTACGAGAACGTGCTCGAAAGAATCGCTAAAAATGGAGCTATAACGAATAAAATACGACGTTTACGGGTTTTACGATAAGGTAGAATCTATAAAAATAACTTTAGTACTGTGGGAGTGGTGAACAGAGAGAATAGTACTGGAGTTCAATCAAGGGGTCAAAAATAGGAAAAGGTCAATATGATTGATAACGTGCGAGCCTAAACAAAAGCCGTGGGCATATCTAAAACGAGCGCGAGGAATTGGACTTAAAACGCGAAAGTTACGCCAGTTTTACTACAACGGGAAATATAAACGTTTTTATTTACTTAACACAATTTTACCAAAACGATTAGATGTGAGAGAGGCGCGCTATATAGACTATATGTGGTATTATTAAGGCAAAGTGCGTATATTACTAGGGATTTTCATAATGAGGCGCTCTTCGGGGTAGCAGTATCGACGAGAGAGTGTTATTTACGATTTAAAGTGTACCTAGCTCCACATACGTTCACTACATGACCTTCATAAATAGTGGGATAACCCGAACGATAGTACGGGGATGAGCTATATAGGATATAATGTATAGGGGGGGTAATTCAAAGTACATGGGACTTATAGACCTTAAATTAAAAAGTTGCATATGACGATTTACGTGGCGCATTATCGTGAACATACATGTTATGTGCCTCCACTCAAGGTGAGTTCATAGCCCCACGTTTATATGATTTTGGAGAGAAGCGCGCAAAGAGTTAGAGAGTGTGTGTGTGTGCGAACCATGCAATAGATTTCACAACACACACAACACACAAATGGAGGAAAAAAAAAATAAAGGAGAAGAAATAAGAATTTCTATTATGATTACGTGTGCCTAAGTTGCGATAAAACCCAATCTGAGCCCAATTACTCATAAGTGCAGACTTGAGCGCAAATAGAGAGATGAATAGATTCTATGGTGTTTGACAACCCCGTTTGGGTGATTAGCTATCACTGGGCAAACAAACGTATACCATGTCGAACATAGGATGTTGCGGGTTAGAACATCATCACGGGCAATGTAGGCCATTGATTTGGTATTCATACACGTCAAGCTGTCCACACACATGCACACATTAAGAGCTCGTAAATACAAAGTATATTATGTCCTGCATTGGGGGGGGGAGGTTGCAAGTGGGTGATGGGAGGAGTACGACTGAGCGTGAAATCTTGAGGCCACTACAATATATGATTTACAAACCTATGATATTTACCAACATTATTTTTATTTGACGTTTTAAAGCAATGTTTTTCAGGCGATCAGTAAGCACGAGGTTGCAAGGTATACCTTGGTGGTTTTGATTGGAATATCAAGCTTTAAAAGCATTTTGGTCGCATTACATTTTGTAAATACTGTATGGCTTAGAAACTCTTTGTATTTTGAACAATTGAACAAGTGAAGCTTCGCTTATGTAACAAATACTTTGTTACACATTCTGTAATGCGCGAGAGAGACGAATGACTTATCTTGTCGTTCTATATACATCTTGTGTTTACATAATCTATGAAGTAACACGCCCCGGACCCTTATACACCGCTGCGGACCCAAGTTCGGTGTGAGTGAGTACAGATTTGGTATCTAGATCCGAAGGTTAAAGAGAACCATGTCAAATGTTTTCTATATATCTCTTATACACACATTTCAAACAACGAATTCTTACAACGGTTTACACTGACATACAAAATGTAGCATACATTCATGTATACACTACTGAGAGTGCGCGAGTAGTTGAGAGTGCGCGAGCGTGCTGCATTCATATTTGAATAACATGTTATGATATAAATATATTTTACTATAAGGCTTATATAAATAACTAATATAAGCTATTTTGAATTTTCAAAATCAGTCATGTCAGATTCGGATGAATCGGGGATTACATACACGGAGGGTTCCAGCCCATTTGAGGATTTATCAGACATAGGATCACCGAGAGCCGATGATCACGAGTATCTTGAGCTGCCTGAGACCGCTAGACACACACACACATATTTAGTGAGGCCGGCTCGTCAGGAGCCCCACACACCTCTCCAGATTACTACCTGGCCCTAAGGAGCTAGAGCAAGCACCACCTTCGCCAGATTATGTTCCAGGCCCAGAGCATACTGATGATGAGATTGTTGCTGAGGATCAGCCAGGTGCTGAGGATGCCTCACCCGCTGCTCAGTCACCTGACTATGTTCCGGAGTCCGATCCTGAGGCGGACCCAGAGGAGGATGACGATAAGGACCCCGAGGAGGATCCTGCTGCATGAAGGTAGATGACGAGATGACGGACGGCGAGTGGTGTTCATCAAGGATGATGAGGATGAGCGAGCTGACATCGTGAGGGCAGGATGGTTGAGTAAGTGTAGGAGGAGCACCTAGTTTCCTGCGACTCTGTATTGTGCTTTACCAGCATACTGGGACAACAAGGCCCCATCTGCGGAGGAGACAGAGCCGTTCGAGACTGATGAGTCTGCGGCCACACCACCACCACACTGCATATCGTGTGACAGCTAGGATTCATGACCACACACCAGTACCTACACATTATGGTCTGATGCAGAGTTGCAGCGCTTCTCGCTATATCTACCACCACCATCATCCACCACTCTCCCCATGGACTTCACCACTTCCCTAGATCCCTCTCCATCGCTACCACTATTACCACCCTCACCTGTGTTACACACACAGCACCACCTCCTAGCCCCATTCGTTCATTGGGCTATCGAGCTGCGATGATCCGGATGAGAGCTGAGGCCGCATCTACTTCCCATTCTCTACTATTACCACCATCCTTCATACTCTCCCCCACCAGACCAGATGCACCATTAATTAGGATACCAACCCCTTGCCCACACATCAAGTTCCAAATTCATCACCCACCAATGCTACACCGCCCACCCCAATACCTCCGCAACCCCCCCCCCCCACCCCCCCCTACCCGCCACCTAGAACCCCCCCCGTACCCAAAACCCTCCACGCACCAAAACCCCCACCCCCCCACCCCTACCCACCCCAAAACCCGCACCCAGCCCCCGCCGCAACCGCACACACACACCCCACACCCCAAAAACCCCACTACGCACCCAACCGAAACCAGCCCCCCCCCCAGGCTCACCACAATCCCCCCCCACCCCCACACCAGCATCACCGACCCCCCCCCACACCCCAACCCCCGGACCCCCAACAGAAAAAAAAGCAACCCTCCCCCAATTAGGGATACTACCTACACCCCCTCCCCCCCCCCCCCCACCCCCTCTGCTAGTCGTAGGGAGGACAGACCTGAGGTTACCTTACCACCTCGGAAGAGGTTAGGTATCGCTCTTGGTCCTAGATACGAGGTAGGAGAGAGCTCATCTGCTGCTGCTGCTAGACCGGCTGGAGGTCTTAGGGCAGACTATGGCTTTGTAGCTACTATGGATAGGAGATCAGGCGTGATCCGGAGAGAGAGGTTGGATATGGGATCACCGACTCGTGGGACGAGATAGTTGAGACCCTTCAGGTCAAAAATGACAATATATACCCTTGGTATATATTAATTTATAATTTAATCCCTTTATATATATTTAAAACATTTAACCCTTAACATAGAAATATGGCAAAACTGGCCCTTGTGGTTTTAACTTTAGGATAATTACACTTTTGGCCTAAAAGTTTAATAATTTCAAAAGTCACAATATATACCCCTCATGCATATACGATTTGCATTACTAGTCCAAAATCCTTATACTTTGTATTTTTAATCTCGAATTTAAGTTGTAGGTTATAGCTTATTACTATAAGGTAAAATAAGTAAGTTTTACGAGCTTGAAGCTTATGAAAAGAGCTTATGAGCTAAAAAATTCAAAATGGGTACGTTTGGTTTAGAAACAATAACCCGATGGGTTAGGGATTTTAGGATTAGTTTTAATGATTATAAAAGTGATAAGTGAGCTTATAGAAATAGCTTATTACAATAGCTTATGGCTTATTAGGTTCACGAAAAGAGCTTTTAGGGTTTTAAGGGCGCGTTTGGTTTAGGAAAACCAAGTGTGTTGCTTAGGGTTTTAAGAGCTTATCCCATGCAATCAAAAAGGTACATAGGAGCTTATTAGGGTAGGAATAAGCTCAAGCTAGCTTATTTAGGGTTTCAAAGTGGGTCTTTTAGGGCTCGAATAGGTTTAGGAGTTTTCAAAAGTTTTTTTAACTTGCACAAATGGTTAAAACAACTTTATATGTGATCTAAGACATATCAAGAGTTTATAGAACAAGTAGAAAGACTTACTAACACACGAAATGGGTGAAATGGGTCGAAAATAAGTGATTGTGACCCGAAAGCTTAGGGGATGAATCAAGGGCTCTTCTTTCTTGTTTTTTATCTTCTACTTGGCTTACACTTTCCTCCTTCTCTTTTTTAGCTTGGCTAGATCATGGTTTGAGTATAAGTTTAGTTTAGATAGTAAGTTGGGAAAGTATGCATGTATGCGTGTTTATATAGGGCACGAATGGATTGGAGGCCAAGTTGGATAAAGTAGTGACCAAGTTGTAGAGGAGTGGTGTCCAAGGTGAGCTAGGGTGACTAATAAGAGCTAGTATGTAGCTTTGAAAGGTGTTAGAGGGTTGGAGGGGTTTCGGTTATCAAAGGAGGTGACAAGGTTCAACTTGGGGTGCAAGTTGATAAGTAGGTTACAAGGAGGTGATGGTGGTGCTTAGCAAGGTGGTAGGCATGGTGGTGAATCATGGAGAAGGGTGTTAGCTAGGTTAGAACTAGGTTCGAACTAGTTTAGGGTGTTATCGGGGTCATTAGGGTTTCGGGTTTTAGGGTTAGGGTTAGGACGAGCTATGGTGTATGAAATGGAAGGAAACTAGTTTAAATGTTTTGCATTGGAGGCTTGTAAGTTGTGCTAGAAAGGTTGTACGAAATGCCTTAGAAAAATGGAAGGAAAATAGGCTTATTTGAGTTCTTGCATTGTCGACTTGTACTTTAGGCTTTAAAGTATCGTACATTGGTTTTAGAGGGAAGATGTAATTCAAATTTTATGCATTGATCACTTGTACACATGCCTTGAAAGCTTGTACATTTGTTTTGTATGTAAACATTACATATAGTTAGGGTTTTGTTATAAACGTTAACGTTTAAAATCCGTTTAGATATAACGTTATTAAAAGTACGTTAAATAGATAACGTATGGATTTTTGAACATATTACTTGACATATTAGAATGTTTACTTGACATAAACGTTGATGGAATTGGTATTGGTGGTTGCGTGAGCTCGTTTACTTTGAAAATGTAAGTTACGTTACATTATGGATGGAATAAAGAAAAAATCTTTCCATGAAAATGGTTGCATCTAATTTAATAGATGAAAATTACACTGAGGAAAATTGCATCTAATTTAATAGATGGATAATTACATAGAGGAAAATTGTGGGTTGTTATAACATACTTTACAAGGCAAGTGGCGATATCTTTGACTTTATACAATACACTACATCGTCGATTTGTATCAACGAATAATTGATTCTTCGTGTGATTCCTTCGGTAGTTGCAAATCGATTATCTTCAAACTTTCCTTCTTTTTTTATTGCGATTTTTCTAATTTTTTTGATTTTCTTTTCTTTTTTTCCTCTTTTTTTTCTAATACTATACTACGAAACTCGGTGTAGTTTCACCATCTTCATGATCATAATAATTCCGGATAATTCCTTCGATAGTTCTTCGTTCTTCGGACTCATCATTAATTGTGACGGTAGTAAAATCACATGAGTTTTGACTACTAATATACATTCCCATTTGCAATGTGCAAATTTCCAACCGTACCAAAGATAGAAAATGACACAAGACTCGAAAAATACAAACTTTACATTTTAAGCAACTAGCAACTGTAAATTAAACTTAATCTAACAGGGTAGGTTAAGGTGTAAGGGTGTAACAAAACAAATAATTGGTGTAATTCCTAAAGGATTGGCTCTACAAGTTGTTCTAGGGGAATCTTACTCTTAAAGTGAGAGTAAATAACGGGTTTAAACGGGAGGTTAATTAACCGGTGTAGTTAGTTAATAAACAACATGTAAAGGTGATTTGGGTGTAATCCTAAAAATTTACCAATTTAAACAAGTTACTATAATTAAATCCATAATATTCGTCATTGTGGTCTCGAGTGATATACCAAGCCAAGTTCTAAAGTTTACTACATCATCGGCACACTTATATTTTGTAGAATTTGGTAAACATTTGGAAATGGATAGGCTAAATCCTCACAATATCTAACAAGGGTTATTGTGTGCGGGTTATGTAACATGTAATTTCACAAAAGTATGATTGAAATTTTTTTAAATTTGAGCATAATTTAAGCATTTTAATGTGAAAAATGGGACAAGTAAACATTCTAATTCCCATCCCCCTACTTAAATTACACAATGTCCTCATTATATAGATAAAACATTAAATATACAGGAATTAAAAAGAATTAGAATGAGAAACTCCCCTGATATTTGCTCGGTAGTGATTCTCCATGTAGTTTTATTGAGCAAGATTGTATGTTGAACAGCCGTCTTGAAGTTTCAAGACTCCAACACTTCAGGATCTCTAGATTTTGTAAATTTTCCATCAATAATCATTGATTTTTCTTTCACGGGGTCCTGTATAAAGTAGGAAAAACATGCATTCCTATCTTGGCGTCTACGGTTAATTTAAACTAAACTAAACAAACTAAATACGGGTTAGTCTGGTGAATACGCCGTATCATATTCATAAATACGCCAATAATGTTTTTAGAGTGCATAAAAAATAAAGACTGATAATGTCCAGACAATCAATACGCCGTATGGTATGGAGCGGATACGCAATATTAATGTCTGGGAAGACAAACTAGATAAAAATTGAAAATACATTCTGGGTTGTCTCCTGGAAAGCACTTTTGTTTATAGCGAAGTCTTTAAGTTAGACTTCTCTTCAGCTTCTCTTTTCATTCAATCTCATGCACGCTAATGTGCTCGCGTATGAGCCATTCTTCCATCTTCGCATCTCGAATGTAATCGGTTCCTAAATTCAATACTCCTTTGTAGAACCCCTTAAGCTTTTGGTATGGATGCGAGATTCCATTCATCTTATCCTCTTCACTTACCTTTAGTAGTGGTGGAATCTTGTTGCATTGCTCATTAGTATGGTTTTTAAACCTCGGATGTGATCACACCATTTGGAAAGTTAATTCATCATCACCATTTTAAATGGTAATCATCCCTTCAAACCATCTTGTTTTAATTCCAACTTCTCTTAAAAATGGTTCACCAAAAGTAACATCGCCAATTCCTTCATCACAATAATCATCCATATTTTCTAAAACTGCAAAATCTGTCACAATAGATCTGGTTCCAACAAAAATAGGCACATTCATTAAAGCTCCTACTACATTATTCCCTTTGTACACCATCTTTTCTTTCATTATAGAATTATGAAACTTTTTGGACATCACATTGACATACAATAATGGGAAAAAGTTAGCGTGTGTAAATTCAAATCCTATCATGCAAGAAAACTTTAAGTTGTGAGCACAATCTATATGGATCTTCTTATCATAGTCACAATAACTAGGGTAATCATTAATTCCAACATTAAGTTCATCATCCCTAGTTCTAAATTCCTCAATTACCTCACATTCCTAAATGGTGGGCATCAAATCATCTCCTTGATTTCTCCTAAGCTTAAATGGTTCATTTAGATCATTTAATTCAATGTAATCTTCCAAGAAAGGGTATAATGATCTATTTAACACCAAAGTCTCTCCCATAAGCCTAGCTTCTAAATTAAGTTCCATTCTTTCTTTCAAACTTAGCATATAGACCCTCTTAATTAAACTACTAGCAGGTTTAACACTTGTGAAAACAATCCTTTCTTCCCCAACCCTTAAAGTAATCTTTGTTTTGTAAACATCAATCTTAGCATGGGCGGTAGACAAAAATGGTCTTCCGAGGATCAAAGGCACTTTGATATCCTCTGGCATATCTAGAATTATAAAGTCTACGGGGAAAGTAAATTTACCAATTCCAACTAGTACGCTTTTAGCTATTCCTTTTGGATATTTCACAGTCCTATCTGCTAATTCAACTGTCAACTTAGTATGAGCTAATTCACCTAATCTTAAGTTAGGTAGATCAAGAGAGGCATAACACTAACGCTAGCTTCTAAGTCAACAAGGGCATTATCAAAGCAAACATTATTAATAAAGTAAGGTAAAGTCAAACTTCTTGGGTCTTTCTCCTTTTGGGGTATGGATTGTTAAGCTTCAGAGTAAGCTTCTGAGAATTGTGGTCCATATGATCCCATCTTTTCTACATAGCAGTAACCATTCAAACATCTTGGAAACGGAATCGTCGTTTGTCTTGTCTCGTACATCAGTGTATGGCTCTGTTCAGTAGATACGGCGTATTGGGAAGATCCAATACGATGTATCGGGCATGAATTAGCTTTAATATTAGTTGAAATCGACTTGACTTGATCTCTTGAGTTCGCTTCAGTAGAGCTAGGTAGACTTCCAAATCCTCTTTCTTGTAGTACCTTGCTCATTTTCCCGATTTGTATTTCCAAAGTTTTAATCGATGCTCCTTGGTTTCGAATGGCAGCATCTGTTGAAGCTCGGATTTCTTTAATTAAATTTGAGTTTTCTTCGTGTCTATTTTCCGATTCACTCATGAATTTACTCAGGGTATCTTCCATTGATTGCCTTCATTCTTAGTAGGAAGGATTCGCGTTGTTCCTTTGATAGAATCCTTGAGCTGCTGCTCTATATCCCCCTCCTTGAAAAGGTCAACCAAATTGCGTATAGTAAGCTTCTTCTAGGGTTTTCCCTTCTTCTTTTAGTGGGCAATGTTTGGTGTAATGGGGTCCTTTGCATTGTTCACATCCTACTTGAGCATCATAAACTTTGTCATTTATCTTTTTTTATTTCTCTTACAAGGTTGTTCAGTTGTGCTTGTATTGCTGCTAATCCATTAGAAGTTTCAGTACTTCTAACTCTTGATGTTCTATTGTGCCATTTTTGAGAGTATTCAGCCATTTCTTGGATGGTTGTTTTTGCGTCAGCAGCAGTTTTTGATGGTATGACATCTCTTGAATCAAGAATTTGTTGAGTTGGAACATCCAATCCATTATAGAACAAGACAATCTCCTACATCTCCGTTAAATAGTGTTGAGGACACTTCATCAAGAGCTCTTTAAATTGTTCCCAAGCTTGATAGAGGTTTTCATCTGGTTCTTGCTAAGAGTTGTTGATTTCCTCCATTTTCTTTGCAGTTCAAGCAGGTGGGCAATATTTGCTTAGAAACTTAGTCTTCAGATCTTCCCAGGTTGTAATCAAACTAGTTGGTTTGTTTCTTAGCCATCGACTTGCGGCTCCGGTAAGGTACATGGGGAAGACTCTAAGCATCACTTGGTCTATAGTAATATTAGGAATGTTATAACACCCCATGTTTTCAAGTCATTGACGACGTCGATAAATCTACAATGAATCTTTTGTATTGTACGTGTTTACTTTAAATCATAAACGTTAAGTTTAATCGCGTACGCCAAAAATTAGCGTTCAATGTAAACGGGCATCAAACAATTAAATGTTTACATCAAGCAAGTATTAAATAATTATTTTGAGAATAATTATGGTCTTTGTTCATTTTATTTTTATTGGTTGCGTAAAGTGATTACGTTTCGCAATAAAATACGTTTAGGCATACCCGGAACCACCAAAACCTTTCTACGCTTCAACAAATACCCACAATTGTACCCAATACTCAAAAATTATAAAAATATCTTATACATATACACATAGGGCCGGACATAGAAGAAAAATACACAAGGAAGATATTATTTTGAAGACTTTGGAAATTTAGCATGTGTTATTTATCCTAGCAAGCAACCAACATTCAAAGTCTTGCCAACTTCTCTTACAAACTATGACACCAAGCAAACACCCATGCTTTGACCATAAGACATCCATGAAATCCTCTAAGTGTTTCCTTGACTTGTCAACATGGTATATAATGCCTAAACTAGAAGGTAACACACACACTTCTCATTTGCAAAGTGAAATCAAAACAAATCCTCCTATTTCCACCTCTATAGGCCAAGACTTCAAACACAAACCAAGAACAATCCATACAAAATTTTCTACCTTAATTACATACATACTTACATCATTCCTAAGATATACTAAGATGTTTCCAAGCATTGGTTAACCATTTTCAAGTAATTATCAAGAAAAGGAAAGCTAGGGTTTCATATGGAAAATTAGGGTTTTCATAGCTTGCTAGCTTGGGTTTAAAGTCTAAACAAGGGTTTAGCACATATTTCTCATCATCATCATTCATCACTAAGGTTACCTAAAACCTTTATCTTTTCATTTTCATGATTTTATATGCATATGATGTTTTATATAGAAAAATCACCATTTAAGACTTTTGAATATGTAAAAGGGATTTTTACTTGTGATTATACTTTTGTACACTTCTTCATATGATATTAGGTTGATAATATCATGTTAAAATGGATCTATAAGTGTATACCATGTTGATTAAGTGTAAAAATGATTATGTACAAATTAGGGTTTATAAAGTTTACTTAATATGTTACAAGTAAAAGAAATGCAAATGACATGTTAATCTTGTTTATGGACTTTTAGTGATGTTATATGAACACTAAAATAAGGTTATAATGGAAGTATAAGTGATGAACAACCTTGGTTAAGCTTAAAAAGTGTTAATGAAAGATTAGGGTTTTTAATGATTTACATGAAAAGCTACAAGTAAATGTGTATAATCAACTTGATAAACTTGTTAATCTTGGTAATTTGGGCATATAAGGACAATGATGGACTAATGGACTTTATTATATGTAGGACATATAATATATATATAGTATAAAAGATTTATGGTAAAATACAAAGTTGAAAGTTATAGAAACAAAGTTTACATATGGAATCAAGAAAGACACCCTCACTTTCTATTTTAATTCGACATACAACCTGTCCACTTTATATTTTATAAAATAGTATGTCTCATGACGATTCCAAAAAGCTAAGAAACTTGAAAAACGGATAAATAATGAAAAAGTTACGGTAAAAACAAGTTATACGATAAATAAACAGAATTATAAAAGAATTTTTATAAAACAATTTATAAAAATTATATAAAACAACAATTTTAGTATTTTTTACAGATTATACATATTTTTAGGATTCCAAATTGATAAGAAATGAAAATTTTCAATTAATAACGAATGAGTTATGAATTTCGCGAGTTTACAACAATTAATACTTTTATAAAACAATTTTTAAAAAAGTTACTATTCATGACAGAAACATTTATTTTTGTAAACCTCATAAATAAATAGAACTTTCAATTACGAGAATGTGCTCGAAAGAATCGCTAAAAACGGAGCTATAACGAATAAAATACGACGTTTACGGGTTTTACGATAACTAAAACTATAAAAATAACTTTATAACTGGTGTGAACAGTAAAAAGTATTGTTCATCAGAGGATCAAAAATATGGAAATGTCAAAATATGATAACTCATCCTAATATGAAAGCGTGGTCATAAGAAACGTCAAAATCGAGCTTAAAACGCGAAAGTTACGCCAGTTTTACTACAACGGTAATTATAAACGTTTTAACTTATTAAACACAATTTTTCCAAAACAATTAGATGGTGATTAGCTATATAGAATTATGCATGGTAGTAATTACCCAATGTGATTAGTACTTATACGACCTTAATTTAAATAGGTTGCATCTGACGAATTACGTGACGCATTATCTGTGATATACTTGGTATTCGCTCACTTAAGGTGAGTTCATAGCCCCACGTTTTACATGCTTTTGTTTTATAAGTTTTTGGGGTGAGAAACAAGAAATGTTTTATAAATGGACACAAGTGGTTAAGCTTCATATTATGATTACGTGTTGCCTAAGTAGCGATAACCCTAGTTGAGCCCATTATCATGAACTGTCAGTTACTGGATTGTGAGCGCGAATGTTATGAATAGATCTATTAGGATTGACATCCCCGTTCGGGTGATTAGCTATCACTGGGCAAACGAACGTATACCATGTCGAATATAGGATGTTGCATTATCATACACTTAGGAAATCTTGTGGTCCTACAATATATGATTTATCAAACCTATGAATTCACCAACATTATTGTTGACGTTTTAAAGCAATGTTTTTCAGGGGATCAGTAAGCACGAGGTGCAAGGGATACATTGGTGGTTTTGATTTGGATATCATGCATTAAAGATTTTGTCGCATTACATTTTATATAACTGTTATGGGCTAGAAATCTTCGTATTTTGAACAAGTGAAGCTTCGGCTTATGTAACAAATACTTTGTTAAATCCAATGTATCAGTTTTAAATGACTTTTTGGTCGTTCTATATACATCTTGTGTTATTGATCTATGAAGTAACACGCCCCGGACCCTTATTCCGCTGCGACCTAATTTGGGGGTGTTACAGATTGGTATCAAGAGCCAAGGTTATAGAGAACCAGGTCAAATGTTTTTGCTGGACTATAACCGTTTTCAAACATCGAATTCATACAAAGGGGTTTTACACGGGACATACATATGTGCATACATTCATGCATACACTACTTGTTGCATTAGTTGGTTGGACTAGATGCATTCATAATTGATATACATGTTATGATATAAATGTATATTACTATAAGAGCCTTATATAATATACTCATATAAGTTATTTTTGCTGGTCACAGTAGTCATGTCAGCTGATTCCGCAGTTACCTATACTTCTGTTCACTCTAAGGCACGATCATGGAGTATCCCATCTGAGGATCCTTACGAGGAGGCTGCCAGACAGTTACTGGAGCAGGCACCACGTTCTCCAGAGTATGTACCTGATCCCATAGAGCTGGAGGATCATGTACCAGTGTACATTCCTGAGCCTGAGCACCCTGAGGACTTAGTGCCAGCTGAGGATGAGGCACCTATAGAGGCATACATTACTGAGGTTGCTTCTGCACCTCCACCACCACCATCCTTTTTACCCTCACTTATCCGACCCCCACGTACTAGAGCAGCCATGGCTCAGATGAGAGCTGCAACACCATCCACCTATCATCTACTACTCCCATCAGGGACACCACCATTGTTACCTATACCACTACTTGCACCATCCACTAGCCGCAGAGCCGATATTCTCGAGGTTGACACACCGCCTCGGAAGAGGCTACTACTTACTGCTCCCAAACCTGGGTGTGAGGTTGGGGAGAGTTTTGCTGCTGCTGCGAGACAGCCAGGACCCACTATGGCCCGTAGGGTCGATTGCAGTTCTGTAGACACTATGGAGACTAGGGTCTGAGATACTGAGAGGAGGATGATGGCCGCCTTAGAGGTGGTCAACTTGAGGGTCAGTTACCAGGTAGATGTTCGCAGTAGAGAGAGTTCGGAGTTTTACTCACGACATCACGATGCCCAAAAGGATCGTGTAGCTGTGAGAGCTGAGATTGAGGTATTGAGGAGAGAGAGACTTGCTTACGAGCAAGAGAGTATGGAGAACTGTCAGGCCTTGGCTAGGTTTGAGGCTTACAGCAAGACATTAGAGGCACGGATTACAATGTTAGAGACTTAGGCGCGTCGCCACAATTGGCAGCGTCAGGACACGGATGATCGCGCGACGAGGCATATCATGCGTATTCAGGCTTTGGAGGCTGGAGCACGCGATGACACCTTAGAGGATATTGGTAGTAGTTCCTAGGGTTACTTTTCTACCATATTGTAGCTATACTATATAGCCTGCTAAGTTTTTATGGGTTACTCCCAGCTAGTAGGCGGTATAGATCTTTTGTCTTTTGTCTAGCTATGTTGTATAGCCTACTAAGTATCACGGGTTTAATCCTAGCTAGTAAGGCATTAGGTTGTTATGTTTATTTTGTAACCTAATTGTTATGATCATTTTGTATCTGAACCATTCTTGTATGTTTTCCAATTTATATATGGAATGGTTGTATTATGTCACGTCTGTAATCAAATTTGTTTATGAATGAATATCGATTTGGTTATATCATTATTGATTACAATTCAGTTGTATAATTCACTGTGTGATGTGATTACACTTTATTTATCATGTATATGTCATGTCATGGTTATGATTTAATGAAATCTAACGGGTATTGTATTTTCTTGTGATTGAAGAATATGGCACCAAAACAAGCTACAAGGTCAACACCGGTCACAACAACCCCAGCCCCAACAGCAACCACCACCACATCGGTCACTAATGCCCAACTTCAGGTAATGATTAACCAAGGTGTCACTGCCGCTTTGGCAGCACGTAATGCAAACAGGAATGGCAATGACAGCCATATTTCGGGAACGGGTGGCAGAAGGGCTGAACGCGTTGTTCGAGAATGCACTTACCAAAACTTTATGAAGTGCAAACCTCTATATTTCAAAGGCACTGAGGGAGTTGTTGAATTAACTCAATGGTTCAAAAGGATGGAGACTATTTTCCGCATAGGCAACTGCTCTACGGAAAATCAGATTAAGTTTTCCACTTGTACTCTTCTAGCAGGTGCTCTAACATGGTGGAATTCCCATGTTTTGACTGTTAGTCATGATGTTGCATATGCAATGACATGGGCCAATCTGAGAAAGAAAATGTCTGACAAGTACTGTCCAAGGAACGAGATGAAAAAGCTCGAGGCTGAATTGTGGAATTTGAAAGTGAAGGGTACTGATGTGATTGGGTACAACCAATGTTTCCTAGAACTAGCACTGCTGTGTGTTAGGATGTTTCTGGAGGAGTCTGACAAGATCAAAAAGGTACGTCGGCAGATTACCCGACATGATCCATGGAAATACTGTAGCATCAAAGCCGAAAACCATGAAAGAGGCTGTTGAAATGGCCACTGAATTAATGGATAAGAAAGTCAGCACCATTGCTGAAAGGCAGGCTGAGAACAAAAGGAAGTTTGAAAACACTTCCCGAAACAATCAAAACCAACAACAACAGAACAAGAGATAGAACACTAGCAGGGCTTATATTGCAGGGACTTATGAAAAGAAGCCATACGGGGGATCTAAACCCCTATGCGCTAAATGAAACTATCACACGACGGTCCGTGTGCTCCAAAATGCCACAAATGCAACAAATTTGGCCATTTTGCCCGTGACTGTAGGAGTGCGGGAAATGCCAACAATGCTAACAATCAGAGGGGCACTGGGTCAGGCCAAAAATCTACTTGCTTCGAGTGTGGAGTTCAAGGACACTTCAGGAGGGAATGTCCAAAGCCGAAGAACAACAAAAACCATAGAAATCAAGTTGGTAATGACAGGGCTCCAGCCAAAGTGCATGTCGTGGGACATGCAGGGACAAACCCAGATTCCAATATCATGATGGGTACGTTCCTTCTCAATAACCGCTATGCTTCTATATTATTTGATACTGGTGCCGATAGGAGTTTTGTGTCTACTGCATTTAGTTCCCAAATTGATATCCTGCCATCTACTTTAGATCACTATTATGATGTCGAACTAGCTAACGGGAGAATAATTAGGTTAAATACTATCTTTAGGGGTTGCACATTAAATCTCCTGAACTACCCATTCAACATAAATTTAATGCCCATAGAACTTGGTAGTTTCGATGCTATAATTGGTATGGATTGGTTGGTAAAGTACCAAGCAATCATTGTACCGATGTTTATCAAACTGGATATGAAAATGTTTAACACTTAGTCATATGTCTAACGAACTTGATTAAAGGATTTTATTATCATCACTTTTATACTTGAAACAATCTTAATGCATTTTATATATTGAAGATTAAAGGCCAAAAGGATTCTCTAATATATGAAATATATAATTGTTTGAATGATTATCCATCTATTCATACTTTTATGCTTAAATTCATGCTTGCTTGATTATATGCTTGTTCATCATTGATGCGCATTTTCTTTAAAATATTTATTTACCAAGTTTTAAATTTATAAAACTCGATCTACCTAACAACGCACTAACGGGCAGAGAACCTGATCGTGGGTAGTACAGAATGGTAAATCTGAGGTCGTCCCAAGAGCTAAGTTGTAATTAGTTTTAATTTAAAATGTCACATTTAAAAATAGTTTTTGAATTGATTTAAAACGAATTTAAAATAACAATAAAATTAATTACTGAAAATTAAAAGAGTTAGTGATATCAATACTCACTAACGTGAAAGATCACCGTAAACCACTCCCAAGAATTGATGATTTATTTGATCAGCTCCAAGGGTCGAGTGTCTACTCGAAGATCGACCTAAGGTCGGGTTATCACCAACTGAGGGTTCGAGAAGAAGACATTCCAAAAACCGCTTTCAGAACCCGTTATGGCCATTATGAATTTCAAGTTATGCCGTTTGGTTTGACAAACGCACCTGCCGTATTCATGGACCTTATGAATCGGGTGTGCAAACCATATTTGGATAAATTCGTAATTGTCTTTATTGATGATATTCTGATATATTCAAAGAACAAGCAAGAACACGAAGAGCACCTTAAGCTAATCTTAGAATTGCTTAAGAAAGAGGAGTTGTATGCCAAATTTTCCAAGTGTGAATTTTGGATTCCTAAAGTACAGTTCCTAGGTCACGTGATTGATAGTAAGGGCATTCACGTGGATCCCGCCAAGATCGAATCCATTAAAGATTGGACATCTCCTAAGTCACCAACGGAGATTCGTCAATTTTTAGGTCTTGCTGGGTATTATCGAAGATTCATCGAAGGATTTTCGAAGATTGCCAAACCGATGACCAAGCTCACTCAGAAGAAGGTCAAGTTTGTTTGGGGTGATAAACAAGAAGCAGCTTTTCAACTGTTAAAGCAGAAGTTGTGCAGTGCACCAATCCTGGCCTTACCTGAAGGAAGCGAAGATTTTATCGCATACTACGATGCTTCAAAGAAGGGTTTGGGCGCTGTGTTAATGCAAAGAGAAAAGGTGATTGCTTATGCATCACGCCAACTGAAGATTCATGAGAAGAATTATACGACTCATGATTTGGAACTTGGAGAGTTTGTGTTCGCTCTCAAGATTTGGAGGGCACTACCTTTATGGAACCCAGTGCACGGTATTCACTGAATCATTAGAGCCTACCAACCACTATTCTTAATCAGAAAGAGTTGAACATGAGGCAACGTCGTTGGTTGGAGTTGCTTAGTGATTACGATTGTGAGATTCGTTATCATCCGGGAAAGGCAAACATTGTTGCTGATGATCTAAGCAGGAAGGAGAGAGATCAACCATTAAGAGTTCGAGCCTTAGCCATGACTATTGGATTGGATCTTCCCAAACAAATCTTGAATGCTCAGACTGAAGCACGAAAACCAGTGAACATCAAGAACGAAGATGTTGGAGGAATATTGGTTGAAAACGCTAAAAATCCAAAGGCGATTAGGACAGAAAAGTTAGAACCCTGTGCGGATGGAACTCTATGCCTCAATGGCAGGAATTGGCTACCCTGTTATAGCGATTTGCGGACTGTGATCATGGACGGGTCCCACAAATCAAAATATTCTATACATCCGGGTTCTGACAAGATGTACCAAGATACGAAGAAGCTATATTTATGGCCCAATATGAAAGCCGACATCGCCACCTATGTTAGCAAGTGTTTGACCTGTGCTAAGGTCAAGGCCGATCATCAAAGGCCATCAGGATTGTTAGTACAACCCAAGATACCTGAATGGAAATGGGACAACATCACTATGGATTTTGTTACTAAGCTTCCTAAGTCGTCGCAAGGCTATGACACCATTTGGGTAATTGTTGACCGACTCACTAAGTCTGCAATTTTCACACCAATGAGAGAGACTGATCCTATGGATAAACTTGCAAGAATATACCTAAAGGAGGTTGTCACGAGGCATGGAATACCTGTTTCAATCATTTGTGATCGCGGCCCGAGGTTCGCATCCAACTTTTGGAGGTCACTTCAGAATGCTTTAGGTACTAATTTGGATATGAGTACTACGTACCATCCATAAATAGATGAGCAAAGCGAGAGGACCATTCAAACTCTCGAGGATATGTTGCGTGCTTGCGTGATCGATTTTGGAAAAGGTTGGGTTAATCACTTACCATTAGTTGAATTCTCTTATAACAATAGCTATCACGCTAGCATTAAGGCCGCACCATTCGAAGCACTTTATGGTCGAAAGTGTCGTTCACATGTTTGTTGGACCGAAGTTGGAAAAGCTCAAATCCTCGGACCAGAACTAATTCAAGAAACGACCAAAAAGATCATCCAAATCAAGCAAAGGATGCAAGCCGCCCGCGATAGGCAAAAGATAGATCTATTGGGATTGACATCCCCGTTCGGGTGATTAGCTATCACTGGGCAAACGAACGTATACCATGTCGAACATAGGATGTTGCATTATCATACACTTGGGAAATCTTGTGGTCCTACAATATATGATTTATCAAACCTATGAATTTACCAACATTATTGTTGACGTTTTAAAGCAATGTTTTTTAGGGGATCAGTAAGCACGAGGTGCAAGGGATACATTGGTGGTTTGGATTTGGATATCATGCGTTAAAGATTTTGTCGCATTACATTTTGTATAACTGTTATAGGCTAGAAATTTTTGTATTTTGAACAAGTGGACAAGTGAAGCTTCTGCTTATGTAACAAATACTTTGTTAAATCCAATGTATCAGTTTTAAACGACTTTTTGGTCGTTCTATATACATCTTGTGTTATTGATCTATGAAGTAACACGCCCCGGACCCTTATTCCGCTGTAACCCAATTTGGGGGTGTTACAAGGAAGCAATTTGCAGCTAAGAGAGAAAAAGAAAGGAGAAATAGACCACTCACAAAAGCACAACAAAGGAGTATAATGTGTACCTATCTAAAAAACATGACATGATAGAAGCCCAAAGACTTGAATACTAAGTCCTTTGCCAATGTTCAAGATTTATTTGATAAAGCAATGAAAGGGTAAACACATTTGTTGATATGGATACCAAATTGGTAGGAGGTAGTAAAGTAAGAAAAGAAGGCATTGAGACAAGAGAAGAAATCAGTTATAAAAGAGCAGGTGATGAGCTAGAATAAGAAAGCTCTAAGAAGCAAAAGGTGGATGATGATAAAGAAACTAAAGAGCTTAAGCAATGTATGGAAATCATTTTAGATGATGGAGATGATGTAACTATTGAAGCTACACCTTTATCTACTAAATCTCCAACCATTGTTGACTACAAGATCTACAAAGAAGAGAAGAAAAACTATTTCTAAATTATCAAAGCAGATGGTAATTCTCAGATGTATTTAACTTTTGGAAAGATGCTTAAAAACTTTGACAGAGAAGATAGTCAAAGCAAGATTTAAGAAGACAGAGCCAGTGAATTACATGGATATTTTCTTACATCTTAATTTGAAGACCATGTTTGAACATCATCTTGAAGATAGTGTATGGAAGAATCAACAAGGGTTAGTTAAATTTCTAAATTG
The DNA here is from genome assembly GCA_026074375.1 of Tanacetum coccineum. Lineage (NCBI taxonomy): Eukaryota > Viridiplantae > Streptophyta > Magnoliopsida > Asterales > Asteraceae > Tanacetum > Tanacetum coccineum. Next base: position 55,145 of record BQNB010004471.1, on the reverse strand, counting down.
GAAGCTTTATGATTCTTGTGGAGTTCATTGTGTGACAATGCAGAACATACTTTATTATCTGTTGGTTGAGAAGATGTATCCACTTAAAAAGCACACACTACATCATATGTTTAATGATGTGAAGCTCCAAGTTGATTATGAGTGTGAAATGGCGTTTGAGCTTCTTAGATTGGTCAAGAAATAGCTTAGGGAAGGCTATGTACCTCAATGAAGTGTTTGGAAGCATCCTCCTGGTGATTGATGAAGCTTTTAATGAAGAAACTTGATGATTTTGAAGATAAATATCAAGTTTAGGGGAGGATTGTTGGGATTAAAAGCCTTCTTGAAGTTACTGTTGTTAAGGTATTAGTTACTGCTGCTAAGCATAAATTAGTGTTGTTAGTAATCTTAATAAAAAATATGCTAAGTAGTTAATACGGCTAGTATAAGTTACTACTGCTAGTGTATATTACTACTGCTAGTAATGTTAGTACTACTAGAGTAAAGTTAGTACTGCTAGTGTAACTTAGTACTGTTGGTGAAGATTGAAGAAAACTTTCTAAGTAGTTAATGTTGCTTGTACACAGTTAGTGCTGCTAGTACAAAAGTTACTACTGTTGGTGTTGAAAGTTAATGCTGCTGGTATAAAAGTTACAACTGTTAAAAGATTATAACTGCTGAAATGATAAAGACTGCTCAAAGAAAAGATAAAGATTGCTTATGGGATATGTATGAGATATTTTTGTAAAAGATACGTATAAGTTATTTGTTTAGAAGATCATGATAACTTAGGAAAATATTGTAATCCTATTAGGACTCCTTGGTGTATAAAAGGAGGTCCTAGGGTATCAAAGTATCAAAGTATCAAAGTATCAAATCGAGTCATTCATAGAATTGTTATAGCTTCAAGGTTTTGTAACCCTAATACTTGTTAGAGTATTCATATTAATATATTGAAGCTTTTATTTGTTAATCTGTGTGTTCATTAGAATTACTGTTTCATTGAAGAATTCTTCTTATATTAAAGATTAGATTCCGCATAATCTTTAGTATTATCAAACAAAGTTTCTATTATAAGTTGTGTAGGATTTATCTTGCATAACTAAACCTTACACAAGCTAAGGAATTCAAGATCCATTGAAGTGGGATCAACAAGCAAGTTGTTAAAAATGTTTGAAAAAATAGGTTTAGCATTTGGCGAATTAAGAAATCAAATTGATGTCACTCTTTTAGAAGACACACAAAGGAGATGGATGTCTGACAGTCAAAATTCTTTAAAAGAATTTTATAAAACTGATGTAATTCTGATGTCAGTATCTTTGTCAAATACATTTAAAGAACATCAACAAGAACTCATTGAGGAAGTACAGGAAATGTTAAATATTTTTGAATCAATGAAACCAAAAGTTGCAGAAAAATCTCCAAATGAAAATATATTTCAAAATGAAATCGATCGACTTTTGGAAGTATCATTGACTCAAGAAATTTGAGATTGTGTGTTAATTTTTGTTGAAGAACAGAAAAATGAGTTGTTAAAGACTGAACTTGAGAAAAATGTAAGTGACTCCAAAGATATCCAAGCCAAATTACTTAAAAGAATCAAAATTCTTGAAAATGATTTAAAGCGATCACAAGCTCAAAGCATTGATTTTGAACTCAAACTACAACATCAAAAAGAGAAAATGGCTTGTGACGTCTCTTGGAAGTCAAGATTGTCAACGTTGAATGATGAGAACGTGTTGCTAAAAACTCAAGTTGATTGAGTTGTTAAAGAAAGCGAAAATATCAAACATGAAAATCAAAAGCTTTTTAATTCAATAAAAGCAACACGAATTCAACATCAAAAAGAGGTTGATGAGTTAATTGAACATGTTAATCAAAAGGCATATGCTTATGGTGATGTGCGTTCTCAAAATCAAGATCTTTTGATGACAATATATGAACTCGAGAATAAGATTAAAACCATTAAAAAGAGGAAGAATGTGAACACTAAGTTTGACAAATCTGAGACCTCAAGAACACTTCTATGTGTAACACCATTGCCTAAAAACATAGAAGTTAAGGCTACGAAAGTGTCAAACACTAAGGTCAATGCAGATAGGTCAAAACCAGTCACTTCACATTCTACACCAAAAAACAAGCAAAGTCAAAAACAAAGTGTGCATGTAATAGCAAGAGGAATGTATAGAATCACTAAAATAGAGGAACATACGCCAGTTTCTAAAACTAACATGAATGTTTCTAATTCCACATCTATAGAAAGTTCTAATAGTGTTATAAGACTAAAGTCTAAGGACACTAAATCAAAGAATAGAGTCTTAAAGAACACTAATGATAAGAGCTTGTCTGCACATGATCGGAAGATGTCAAGTAGTGATAGTATAGATTTTAATAAGCGTGAAATAATGAATTCAACTGTATGTCAATCAAATGTAAGTGTATTAAACACCAAGATTGTAAATGCTGTTAATGAAGGTTCGAATATTGTTTATGTTTCTTGTGGTAACGATGTGTTTATGCTTTCTCATGAAAAATGTGTTACTCGTTATGCTTTGTCTAGAGATTCTAAAGTAAAAAGAGCCTTATTCACTACCCATGTAGCAGCAAAATCTAAGAATTTAGGAGCTACTTCTGTAGTTGCGAAATATAGATTAAGTGTTGCTAAAACCCCAACAGCAACAAATAAGGTCTCTAGTGCGTTCTCACTATTTCATTATTCTAGTCAAAGTGGGACACTTAACAATTACATGAATAACAAAATTGCAACAAGCCAGAAGTGGCAGAAATGGTTTGAATACCAACAATGTTTTAATTGGACACCCATGAGCAAAACTGCTCAATCACTACCTAATGAGTCAAAGAGTAGTACTAGTGTTCAAACTAAATCAAAAACACCGGTTACAACTCAAAAATGGGTAGCCAAACTGTCCACTCTTCCATCTGCATTTGTTTCATGTGATGCAGGTGATCCAACTCGTCCTTTGGATTGTTAATAGCGGGTGCTCGAAGCATATGACTGGAACCAGAAACTGCTAAGAAATTTCATTAAGAAATTCATGGGAACAGTCCGATTCGGGAATGATCACTTTGCAGCAATCACTAGATATGGAGATTATGTTTAAGGAAATCTCACGATATGTCATGTATACTACGTTGAAAGCCTAGGACACAACTTATTTTTGGTTGGACAATTTTGTAATGGAGATTTAGAAGTAGCCTTTAGTTCAAACACCTACTATGTTCAAAATTTAGAGGGTGATTATTTGCTTACCGGTTCTTGAGAACTTAATCTCTACACCTCCATTTCTGAGTTGGCGGCTTCTTCTCTAGTGTGCTTAATATCTAAAGCAACATCAACAAAATAATAGTTATGGCACCGAAGGCTTTCTTATTTGATCTTTGGTACCATTAATGAACTCACGTCAAAAGATCTACTTGATGGGCTTCCAAAATTTAAGTATGATAAAGATCATTTATGTTCAGCATGTGAACAAGGAAAAAGCAAGAAAGCTTCCTTTCCACCAAAATTGGTTCCAAGCACAAAATCCAAACTTAAATTACTTCACATAGATTTGTGTGGGCCAATGAGGGTAGAGAGTATCAATGGTAAGAAATACATTCTAGTGATCATTGATGATTATTCTCGATACACATGGGTATATTTTCTTCGTACCAAAGATGAGGCTCCAGATATGATTATCAATTTCATTAATCAAGTTTAATGGAATCTAAAGGCTCAAATTCTGAAGATCTAAATTAACAATGGAACTGAGTTCAAGAATGAGAAATTATGGTCATTTTATGCAAAGTTAGGAATTGTTCATCATACTTGAACTGCTCGAACGCCTCAACAAAATGGTGTTGTTGAATGACAAAATCGTACACTAGTCAAGGCAGCATGCACAATGCTTATCTTTTCTAAAACTCCTGAATTTCTTTGGGCTGAAGCTATTGCTACTGCTTGCTTTACTCAGAATTGCTCTATTATACATACTCGGTATAACAAGACTCCTTATGAGCTCATTCGCGGAAGAAAATCCAATGTTTAATACCTTCATGTGTTTGGACCTCTGTGTTATCCAACAAATAAGCGTGATGATCTTGGGAAAGTGAAACCAAAGGCTAACATTGGTATCTTTATTGGCTATTCTTAGTCATCAAGAGGTTTTCGTATCTATAACTGCCAAACTAAAAAGATTATGGAAATGATACATGTCAAATTTAATGAACTTACAGCTATGGCATCTGAATGCAACAATTCAAAACCCGGTTTCAACATCTTGAATCTTCAAGATTCATCAAAAGATTCACAATCAGTACCTTCAAAAACAGACTTGGATATTTTGTTTGGTCCTTTGTATGAAGAATACTATGCGACGAGTACTCCTGAAGTGTTAGATAATTCCACTGCAAATACTCTTGATAACGAAGACACTTCTTCATCATCGTCAATGGTCGTTGAAGAAGATGAAGCTCCTTAAATAGTATCCTCATCAGAAGAACCAGTTACTACTGAATCAAACACTCTAGTCTTGAATGGAAATGCCAATGAACAAATTCAAGAATATGTTGCAAAACTTGACGGGAATACTATCATGCATTCTTTTGATATTCCTGAGTTAGGAGAAGCTAAGTCATCTTCAAACTATCAGGACCCGTCAAACATGCACGAGTTCCATCAACAACATCGCTACACTAATAAATGGACTAAGAATCATAAAATTGAACATGTGATTGGTGACCCTTCCAAGCCAGTTCAAAAAAGAAATTGACTTCAAATTAATGCAAAGTTGTGTATGTACGCACTCACAGTGAGTCTTACTGAACCTAAAAACATCAAGGAATCTATGCTTGATCATAGTTGGATTGAATCCATGCAAGATGAACTAAATTGGTTCAAATGATTAGATATATGGGAACTTGTTCCATTACCTAAAGGCAGACTTGTAATCAAGGTAAAATGGCTTTGGAAAAACAAGACGGATGCTGAAAACATGATCATTCGGAACAAATCATGTCTCATTACAAAGGGTTATAGTCAACAAGAAGGAATAAATTTTGAGGAGTCATGTACTCCAGTAGCATGAATAGAAGCTGTTCGCATGTTTGTGGCTTATGCGGCTCACAAGAACTATATAATATACCAGATGGATGTGAAGACTGCATTCCTAAACAGTCTATTAAAAGAAGAAGTTTTTGTAAGTCAGCCTGACGAATTTGTAGATCTAGACTTTCCTAACCACGTTTATCGTCTTAAGAAAGCACTATATGGTCTCAAACAAGCTCCTCGAGCATGGTATAACAAGCTTTCTTCCTTCTTGATTGAACACCATTTTGCAAAAGGTATTGTTGATCCAACACCGTTAACATAAAGACACAGGGATGACATTTTATTAGTTCAAATATATGTCGATGACATTATTTTTGGTTTCACAAATCCAGTTTTCTCAAACTGATTTGCAAAACTAATGAAAGATGATTTTGAAATGTCAATGATGGGTGAGATGAAGTTCTTTCTCGGACTTCAGATTCATCAATCTCCCCATGTAATCTTCATAAACCAATCACAATACACTATGGAGCTTCTTAGAAAACACAAGATGGAAAAATGTGATACTGTTACGACACCAATGGCTACTGCCAAAATTGATGCAGATTTACAGGGTACTCCAACTGATCAAACTAAATAGTATGATTGGAGGACTCCTATATCTCACTGCAAGTTGACCAGATATTGTAATTGCAACATTTGTATGTGCACGTTATCAAGCGCGCCCAAATGCGAAACACCTCAAAGAGGTTAAAAGGATCTTTTGATACCTCTGACAATCTATTAACAAGGGATTGTGGTACTTTAAGGATTCTGGATTTGAGCTAATTGTATATTCAGATGCAGATTTAGCAGGGTGCCTTGATGATTATAAAAGCACATTTAGAGGACTTTAGTTTTTGGGAGACAAGCTAGTCAGCTGGTCGTCTAAAAAGCAGGATTGTACAATAATGTCAACTGTAGAAGTTGAGTACGTATCTTTATCTGCATGCTGCGCATAAGTCATTTGGATGAGGATGCAACTACTTGATTATGGATATCGTTACAACAAGATTCCAATGTACTGTAACTCAAAAAGTACAATTGCCATATTGTGCAATCCGGTACAACATTCAGGTACAAAACACATTAACATCCGTTATCATTTTATCAAGGAGCATGTTGAAAAAAGGTACAATTGAACTATACTTTGTCAGGACAGAATACCAACTTGCTGATCTATTTACTAAAGCCCTTCCAAGAGAAAGGTTTGAGTATTTAGTTCACATGATTGGTATGGGATGTATGACTCCAATTTGAGTTGGAACGTCTGGCAAAGTTATCTTCTTAAATGAAAGATCATACATCAAAAACTTTTGTAAATACATTTCAAAAACAAAATTGGAAAATTAAAAACAACAAAAATATTTTTTCTTTTTCTTAAAAATGAAAAAAAATAAAAGTTTGCAAAATACAAAACTCAAAAATATAATTTACAAGATACAGACACATATCTTCTTTGTTTTTATCAGTTTCATGATATTGTTTTTTTTACAAAAAGTGGTTCTTTCAATGCTAAAATGTATCATGAACCGAGGGGGAGTAAAATCATTCATTAAATGATCTTTCATTGCTAAAATATGTGGTTTGTAATCATAATCCATTCACAAAATGGGGATTTTTTTAAAAACAACTTAAAAAAATCATCAATGTTGAAAAAATCAAAGTGTGGAAAAATAGAAAAAGTAACAATCTTTTGAAAAAAGTTCTTTAATTAGATATTTATTTAAGGGGGAGTTATGAAATTCTTAATTTTTCAAAATCTTCTCAAGAATGTTCAAAACAGCAAAATTAACTATCTCTTAATAAGTTCTTTAATTAGATATCTTATTGAGGGGGAGTTATTCAGTCACTTCATCATCAGAAATTAAAAATGTGTTCTTGAAAGCGAAAAATAACTTCTTTTTAAACAACATTTGTATCAAAAGGAAAATTTCAAATGGATATTTGTTCAAAGGGGAGTTATGAAATTTTTTGGTAAAAAAACAAGAACTTAACTGCAAAATAATTCAAAAGGTTTGTTGTAAAAATAGGTCTAACTCCAAGGGGGAGTTATGATTTTTTTTTGTGGGGAACTAATGTTTACGAAAGTAAGAAGAGGAATTGAAAGTGTCAAAATGAAAAATAGTAGTTTCGTATGGGCTATTAATGCTTACGAAAGTAAGTAGAGGGACTAAAAAGTTTCGTATGGACTATTAACGATAACGAAGGAAAGTAGAGGGACTAAAAATGTCAAAACTGCAAAGTAATTTTCATACGTATAAAGTCCATTGGGTTTCTTACGAAAGCTTATTGCTTTCGTACATAACCAAAAGAGCTTTCGGAAATTATATCTTAATTGAGCTTTCGTATCTTTGAAAACAATGATCCAAATTGTTATTTTTATTCTCAGTGATAATCAAATGTAAGAAACGTAATCCTATTTGATTTTTTTTGTTCATAACTATGTTAATTAATTGTTTGATAAGGTTTCATATAGATCTATGGTTTCGTAAAATGAAAGTGTTTGAAATGAGAAATTGATTAAGGCAAAACATTGTTAAGTATCGTAGAACATGATTGGAATAAATTGATCACTGAAAATATCATTTGTGGACTAAGATCATGAGGTTTGGTAACCTTGACGGTTTTGTAAACTTGAAATTATGCTTTCATACATAAGAATGAAGTTAAATTGTTAATGAGATGATAATAATAAGCTTAAGATCAGGAAAAATCTTTCAGATTATTTTTTTCGTTGATAATTATGCTTTACGAAAGTAATAGTTTCAGGTTTCAGTTTCGTAAGAAGTTTTCTAAATGGTTTCGTAAATCTTTTAGGGCTTATAACTGGTTTCGTAAATGCTATTGGGCTAAAATTAAAGGGGTTTTGTAAAAAAAATTGGACTATTTAGTTTAGGTTTCGGATATCTGTTTTGGCTTTTGGAAATCAACTATTAATGTGCTAAATTTTACAGATACTCAAATGAGTTTATTTGCTAAACAAAATGATATTTTACAAAAACCAATCATAAATTCAGTTATAAAATTCACAGCTTTTATATTGATAGACTAGCTTTAAGGCCCGTCGTTGGGTGGCAAGCTTTAAGATTTTGTTCAAAAAAACATTTACATTTTGATAGCTATTTGATATTGTTTTTGGTTATTACAACTATGGCCTGTCATTTAGATAACTCGGTCTAATTTATGTTTTATGTTATCATTTACAACACATCGTTGTTTCAGTGTTGTTTTTAGAATTAAACGATGGTTGATAGAGTTTTGACATAGTACAACTCATTTGTCTACTGTAAAAGAAATGACATATATTTAATAAGGGTGTGCTTATAATTTTCTAGTACGCCAAAATGAGTGCAAGCTCAAGTTTAGCAAAATTCATGTATGTAGGTTGTTCTTTTCTGCTCATTTGTCTTAAAAGCTAGTCGTCAATAGCATCTTCCATCATCTACTGCAAACTTTGCTTTGATATTCAAAACACTTTTCGCCTGCATATACAAAGATGATTGTCAGTGCGTAGTATTGACAATGTTACCACTACTTATATACTTGCAACATATGTAATCTCAATGGATAACCAACCATATTGTTCTACCTTTATATGGATTATACAAAACAGACGAGTATAAAGTAAAATGCATAATTCCAATCATACAATATTACCTATAAGACGAATTGGCTTCACTATATTCGTGTCTATTATCTACGTACATGCAGGGAAAGAAAAGTGTACTTATCAGGCATGGGTCACTCGATGGGACCAACTTCCATGATTGATCATAATATGGTTTTTAAACTAATTATACGGTTGTGTAAATAAAAAATAGGCATATGTATAATAACCAACACTTTTAAGCCATGAATAATACATAAACTAGACATAATTGCATCACTTATCGGGTGTTTAGGATTCAACTTTTTACCTGGCGCGGTGTGTTTGATCTTGGAAGTTCTCATCATTAAACTTTTCTTCGTAGACCGATTCTCCTCCTATATAGTCACCGCATTTGAAGTCACCTCCTTGTATCGTGAAACTTGGGATAATCGTGCGGAATTTACTTCCCTTGAAGTGAATACGTTTCCTGCTCATTCCAACACCTTTCTCTCCTAAGATAATTAACAAAAAATATTTAGGATGATGAAATGAGCAAAGTGATTAGTTGCACAGTTTGGAAAATTGATGCGGTTGTCGTAAGGGACTTCTACAAGAAGTATTACAACTCCTTAGGCAGAGTACCTAACCGTTGTAGTAGTAGTAAAGGCAAGACTCGGGGGTTGTTATCGTTCTCTAGGGGAATAGGTTGGGAAGGTTTGATCACGGTCTAACAGAATTCTAAGGGTTGAGAGAAGATTATTTTTGTGTTTTTATATTTTATAAAAAGTAGGTAAATCATATGTGTTGGGAATTACGTTTTCCTAACTTAGTACTGACAGTACTAATAGTTAGTACTGATATGATTCATTGTGGGGTGGCAAGTCCTGGAAATCCCCAATAATAAATGATATTGTCTTCTGCGGGCATGGAGCAGTTGTAGGGCTTGGGGACTTTAGTTGGTTGGGTGGGGGGCTCTATCCACATATGGGGTATGGGATGATTGGGGGTGGGTCCGTGTAGGTTGGGGTGGAGGTGCTGGGGATCAATGTGATGGGGAGTGGATGGGATGTGCGAGGGCGGGAGTGGCGGGGGTTGTTTGTGGGGGTGGGGTGGTGGGGGGGGGGGCTGGGGGGGGGGGGGTTGTGGGGGGGCGGAGGGGGGAGGAAGGGGGGGGGCGGACGGGGAAGGGGGAGGGGAGGGGAGGTGGAGCTAACATTTCTGTGGGGTCGAGGTAGAGGATTTACTGGGGTGGGGTGGTGGGGGGGGGGGTGGGTGGAGGATGCGTAGGGTGCTTCCCGGGAGTGTTGTAAGGCTAGGGACGGATTGGGTGTAAGCGTGTGCGATGCGGAAGCAATGGAAGTAGGGGGTGAGATGATGTTGTGGTCGGGTTTGGGTGGTGGGGGGGGGGGGGGGGGCGGGGGGGGAGGGGGGGGGGGGGGGGCTGGGGTGGGGGGGGGGGGGGTGGAGGTGTTTTTGGGAGGTGCGTGTTGCGGTTTGACGTTGGGAGGAGGGGTCGCAGTTGGGTTGGGAAGCTGGGGTGGGCTGAGTTGTGGGGGTTGATGGTGGGTTGGTGGGTTTTGGGGGTTGGGTTGTGGGTGGGTGGCTGGGTGGGATGTGTGGGAGATGTTGTGGGTGGGAATGGGTGGGTGTGGGTTGTTCGGGATGGATGAGGATGGGGGGGGGGGGGTTGTGGCGTAGGTACGGGGGTGTGTAGGGGGTTGGGTGGAGAGGGTGCTTGTGGGACGTGGTGTGTGGGTGGAGGAGGCGGGGGGGGGGGGAGGGGGGGGGGGCGGGGTCAAATTGTTATGGGATCGGGTTGTGGTCGGTGTGGTAGGTTTCTGGGATTTTGGTGGGGGGGTGGAGGTGCATGTTCGGGTGAGGTATGGGACGTGGTGGTGAATAGGAGTGTGTCGTCTGTAGGGATAGGGGGTGAGAGTTGGGTCAATCTTGGGGGCAGTGGTTGTGTGGGTTGTATACGGCTGTGTAGTTGTGATGATGGTTGGGGGTTCGTGGGGGGTGGTGTAAGGTAGTCGGGGTGGAAATTTAGTATTGGGGTTGGGCTCGGCCTGTGGTGTTGGGTGATTGGGTTGGGGAGCGGGGGTAAAGGGTGGGTTTATAGGGGGGGCACTGGAGGCAGGGGCGGTGTAGGAGGGGTGGCTGGTTGGTGTGGTGTATGGGTGGCTCGGGTGTAGGTGTGATGGTTGGGTTGGAGTGGTACGCGTGTGTGGGGGCCTGGGGAGATCCTTGGGTTGGCGGGTGTGTTGTTTGGTCGTAGTGGCTGGGAGGGATGGGGTGGGCCTGTGGTATCGTTTAGTGTGTGTTGGGAAGAGTGTAGGCTATTGGGTACTAGGTATTGGTGTTATATGGGGTAGTTGAGGTGTTTTACGTGTAGGTCGGTGAGGGACTGCGAAGTGTGGTGTTACTTTGAGAATATCAAGTTGTGATTGACTCAAATTTCGTTAGTAGTGTTTTATCATATAGTTATTATGAGTTATGTGTTTCTTTTTTATTTTTTTATTTTTGATATTTTTTTTTTTTTTTGTTTAGGTCAATAAAGAGAGTACAGGTAATCCAGTCATTGTTATATAGTTCCTAGTTTAAGTTTGGTTATCGACGTTAGTTATGATTTTTTTTTTTTTTTTTTAATCGAGAGAAGAGTTATTGATTTTTTTTTTTTTATTATGAGTTTTTTTTTTTAGTTTTTTTTATTTTTTTCGTGGCCAACGCGGAGTACCCCGAAATGGGGTGGGCTTAAGGGGGGATCTAAACACACTAATGTTTTAACGAAAAGTAAGAAGAGAAATTGAATGAATACACAACATTTGCTAAATAGTTAGAATCTGGCAACAAAGTAATGATTAATGTTAACATTCGTAAAATGAATTATACTTTCACAAGTTTAGAAAAGTTTTTTTCCTAAATTTTGTGTCTATCAAAGAAATTAATTGAATGGAAAGAGAAATTTGATTGAGACAAAGTAGAGGGGAGAAAAGGAAAATTGAATTGTGTCTCATCCACTACCACACACAACTATCTAGTACACAAAATGATGAAACAATACCCACGAGACAAAATCAACCAAAATCCATCAATTTGAAAACATATAGGCAGAGAAAGAGAAAAAAGAGAAAAATGAAGAGAAATTGTGTTGAAAAGTAACAATTTGGAAAGTACCAATAATTAACAAAGCGAAGAATGAGTGGAGAAGAGAAATTAGAAGGAAGTCGCCTGTAGAAAAAGATGACTATGAGGAAAAAGAGGAGAAAATAGATATTGTTGGATGTGAATTATTTGAAATTTTCTATCTTCATATAGCTTGTTTGTACGCTTTTTTGTTGTTTGTGGCTGGGAATTATTTAAGTTTGGGGGACATGGTGCTTGGTACAACTATTGGTTTTTTGGTAGGCATTTTGATTATAAGTTTAGGCAGGGGGTTTGGCTTGTGGTGAGGGTTATGAGTGTTGCGTTGGGGGATTCATATAATATGAGGGATTTTTCTTTTAATTAACCCAACTCATTATTTTAAGAATTTTAATATCGGCAAAGCAAGCACACCTTAGCTTTCTTCAAATGATTGGCATGACGAAAGTCACAGAATATTTAGTTCGGGTTATGGCGCGAAAATGATTGGTTTATAAATAGGTAGAATTGGTGGGGTTGTTACTTTGCTGGTCGGGGGCACATTTTAATATTAATTTTATCATTTGTGTTTGCAAAGTCTTTTTCAGAGATATTGATATATAGTGTCAACCACCACTACACACCCAACATTGCGTCTTCAAAAGTTACCGGCCAACACAAACCACAAAGAGTCCCGTCCAACTTAAGTCTATCAGTGTCCCCCCTCACCATAAACACGAAAGAAGTGCAATGGTGTTAACCATCAAAAAAATATTTAAATAGTAGTAGTAGTTTCAAAACCCTACCACCTCGAAAATAATAAGTCAGGTTTTTCTAGTAGTCCAAAATAAAAAACAAAAAAAAAACAAAAAAAACAGAGAACAAAACTAACAATACCACCCAAAACCCAAAGGGGATTGAGGGAAGCGGATCATCCGAACTAAAAGTGGGGGAAAGGAACTACTAACCTAATCTGCAAAATAAACGAAAAGGGGAAGGAACTAGGCGGGTTTACAAATGTTAAACTAGTAACTTAAAACTACAAAGGGGGAAATACTGGGGGGGGGGGAAAACTTCTACTGGGGTGGGGGGGAAGAGAAAAGGGCGGTGGAAAATAATGTTATTTAACTTTTCATTATTACGGAAAAGTAAGAAAGAAGGAAGTGGAAGAAGAGAAAAATTCGGAGAAGATTGTATGCAAAGTAAATTCCAGAAATTGGAAGGTAGAAAGAGAAATTGATTTGGATTGCAAGATAATTTAGAGGAAAAAGAGAAAGTGAATTGGGTAGTGGTGAAATTGAATGTAACAAGTTATTGTTGGTATTTGGAAGTAGTGCAATGAAATGGGAGTATTTTAGGTTTAAGTGTTTTTGGTTTGTGTGGTAGAGTATAGGGTTTTTGTGTAGAAGCGGATTTTGGGGTGTTATCTGTGGTTAGTTTGGGGTATCTTGGGGGAAAACTAAACAGGGGGATATAAGATTTTTTTGAAAAATAAATTTCTATTTGGTATAAGTCATTTTTGGGGGGACGGGGAAGTGGGGATTCAAGGTTCTGGGGAACTTATTTCGGGCACTTTGGTGTCTTTGTTTTTTTATTTTTTTTTTGGTCGGGGCGGGTTTTTTTTGTGGGGTCTTTGTGGGGGTGTGGATTGGTGGGATAGGACAATATGCTGCCCTCACACTCTAGTATCTTGCGCTTTGTTTGATATTGCGTGGAGTATGAGTGGGAAGGTCAGGTACGAAGCTGGGCGCCTAGATGGAAAAATATAGGGTTTTGGTATACGGAGGAAGGGCGGTAGGTTTTACAGAGTTTCAATCTTGTGGTAGGGTTGGTCGTGGTGGTGTGTAAAAGTTTAGTAGTTTTTTTTTTTTTTTGTAGATAGTTTTAGTAGTTTTGTAAGTTCTCAGTAAGTAGTTTTTTTCTTTAAGGTAAAAGTAGTAGGTAAGACGTTTTTGGTTTTAAGTTTTTTAGTTTTTTATTTTTGCCACGGTTACATAATAGTTGGGAGTTTTTTAGATAAGTGTTGAAAGGTTTAGTAGGTTTTTTTAGTTTTTTTAAGTTTAAGTTTTGTTTAAAAGTTTGTTTTTTGTGTCTTAAGTGTTGAAGTTTTTTATAGTTAGTAAGGTATTTTTTTTTGTTGTTTTTTAGTTAAGAGGTTGAGTTTAGTTTAGAGTTTTTAAGTCTGTTCTTTTTTTGGTGGTATTAGTTTAGTTTTAAAGGTATTTTTTTCTTATTTTTTTTTAGATATTTTTAGAAGAAGTAGGTTAGGAAGCAGTAGAGTTTTTTTTTGTACAAAAAGTAGTTTTTTAAGTTCTTCTTTTATAGAAAGTTTTTTGATTGCGACTCAGTTTTTCTTATGTTGAAGTTCGTCGTTGCCTTATAAATTACTTTTCTCAATAATAAATATGGACACTCTCTATGATCGATTTTCAATGATATTTTTATCGAAGGGGAGGGGGAAAAGGAAAAAAGTTTTATTAGAGGAGGACCGTATTTTACAGAGGGACGTTTCTACTAGATTTTTAAGTATTCATCGTTTACGATCGTTTATTAATCTAAAAACAAACCTAAAATTATGGTGGCTTCTTTATGATAGAAGGCGAGGTTTAAGGTGATGGGATCTCTAAGTTGAGAGGGTCATAATATAGTAAAATTAGATTTCTAAACTAAACCTGGGAATTAACTATCCCCTTTTATAAATATAAATGTACTCAACCCTATCTCCTAATCTAACAAAAGAAAAATAGGGGACATGTTGGTAGGGAGGCGGAGTTTTGGGGAATCACCCCTTCCCAATTTCTTATCTGTTGGGTCATATCCCTCGTATTATTTTTTTAAAGTAAACCTAATACTAATTCTTAAAAGGAGGGATGTGGGTGGGGGAGATATTTTAGATGTGAGGACTAAATAATACAAACAAAAAAAACCTAACGAAGGTTAGAGGGACACTACTTAAATCTATATAAAATATGTCAAAACAACTGGCAAAAGAGTTGTTGTATGTAAGTTTATTTTGCATTAGTATATAAATAAGGTTCCATTTGGTTTTGTTTATTACGAAAGTTTTATTCTTATTGCTTTACGTTTTACATAACCTAAAAATGGAAGATTCGGGAGAATGTAATTTAGTAATTGATGCTTACGTATAATCTTTGGTGGAAAAATATGTGATCCTACAAAATTGTATTTTTGATTTTGTTTATTTCATGTGATATTATATCAAATGTAAGATCGTTAATGACACGGTTATATATCCGATGTGTTTTTTTTTTGTTTGTGGGTCTTCATTAAACAGGTTTATTATTTTGTTCGTCCTTTGATAAGGTTTTTCATTATAGATCTTTGGTTTTCGTAAAGATGTAAATGTTTTTGAATTTTTGAAATTTTGTGTTTGAAAAATGGAGCGTAAATTGATTTAATTAATACGGAAATACATTTTTGTTAATATCTGTAGAACTAGAATAGTATAGATCTGGATATAGAACATGATTTAGGAATATATATTTGATCATGAAGAGGAAAACCAATATCATTTGTGGACCATAAGGTCATGAGGTTTTTGCGTAAACCTTAACGGTTTTGTATTAAGTACTTGAGAATTATGCTTTATACATAAGAATGAAGTTTAAATTTGCTTAATGATGGTTGTATTAACTAAAAGCTTATAACATACGATCAGAAAAAAATCTTTTCAGATTATTTTTTTTCAGTTTTGTTTTGATAATTATGCTTTACCGAAAAGTAATAGTTTCAGGCTTTTTTTTCTAGTTTATGTATTAAGAAGTTTTCTTAAATGGTTTCTGTTAAATCTTTTAGGGCTTTATAACTGGTTTCGTAATGCTTATTGGGCTCAAAATTTAATTTTAAAGGCGGGTTTTTGGTAATAATAAAAAAAATTGAGACTATTAGTTTAGGTTTCGATTGATATTGTTTTGGCTTTCTTTTGGAATTCAAACTTATTAAATTTGTCGCTAAATTTTACTCGATACTCAAATGATGTTTATTTGCTAACAAAATGATATTTTTACAAAAACCAATCATTAAATTCAGTTATGAATTTCACAGCTTTTAATATTGATTGAGTAGCTTTAAGGCCGTCGTTGCGCGGGGCAAAGCTTTAAGTATTTTGTTTCACAAAAAAAAAACTTTTACATTTTGATAGCTCTTTTGATATTGTTTTATTGGTTATGACAAATATGGCCTGCATTTAGATATCTCGGTATAATTTTATGTTTTATGTTACTCATTTACTCAACACATCGTTTTCTGTTTCTGTGTTGATTTTTTATATTTAGAATTAAACGATGGTTGTTTGATAGAGTTTTGACCATAAGTACAAACTCAATTGTCATACTGTAAAAGATAAGAAATGACATTATATTTTAATAAGGTTTGTGCTTATAATTTTCTTTGTACGCCCAAAATGACGTGCGGCTAAGTTTAGAAAAATTCATGTATCGTTGGTTGTTCTTTTCTGCTCATTTGTCTTAAAAGCCAGTCGTCAATAGCATCTTCCATCATCTACTGTGCAAACCTTTTTTGATTTTTGGATATTCAAAAACACTTTTCGCCTTTGACATATACAAAAAGAGATTGTCAGTGCGTTTAGTATTGACAATGTTTACCACTACTTTATTCCTTGCATACATATGTTAATCTCAATGGATATCCAACCATATTGTTTCTACCTTTGTATGGATTTTACAAAAACAGACGAAGTTATGTTTAATAATATAAAGTAAAATGCATAATTCCAATCATACAATATTACCTATAAGACGAATTGGCTTCACTTATAATTCGTGGTGTCTTTTATCTACGTACATGCAGGGAAAAGAAGTGTTGTAACTTATCAAGCCATGGTCACTCGATTGGACCAACTTCCATGATGATCATTATATGGTTTTTAAAACTAATGTATACGGTTGTGTAAAAATAAAAAAATACGGCAATATGTATAATAACCAACACTTTTAAGCAGTATGAATAATACATTTTAACTAGACATAAGTTTGCATCATTATTCGGCGGTGTTTAGGATTCACAACTTTTTTACTGGCGGCGGTTGTGTTTGATCTAGGAAGTTCTATCAATTAAACTTTTCTTCGTTAGGACCGATTCTCCTCTATATGTCACGCATTTGAAGTCACCTCCTTGTATCGTGAAACTTGGGATAATCGTGCGGAATTTACTTCCCTTGAAGTGAATACGTTTCCTGCTCATTCCAACACCTTTCTCTCCTGAGATAATTAACAAAAAAATATTTAGGACGATGAAATGAGCAAAGTGCTTAGCTGCATAGTTTGGAAAATGTCAACCAAGAAGATATCTGAATCCAAGAACTAAATTATAGATTAAAAGGTGACAATCTCTATTGTTTTAATTACAAATAGATCGACTTTGTTGTGCTTTATACCAAACGAGTCAAGCCAAAATATTTAGTGAAAAGGAGAATATGTCAAATGGGTCAAACAGGTAGATAAGTCAGTTGGTCTGAAGAGACTCTCACGATGTCCCAACTTATAGAAACATAAGATGGATTTTGTGTCAAAACTAAGCAATTTCATAAAAAAAATATAACTCTTTAGATTTGTTCAACCATAACCTTTAACCACTTATATGTGAAAATCTAAAAATCTATTTTTTTTTGTCAAAAGTGACTGCATTGGGATCATCGCGAGAGCAGTGGATACAGCACCTCAACAAATTTTATATATATGTTACTTATCTTGCCAATTTACCAAAAATCTAACATCATATGGCGAGGAAGTAAATGTGGATTGATGAACATGCCTGAATTGCATCAAACTCATCTTGCCATGTTTTCTCCATCATATTCATTTTAAGCTTGTGTAACTCCCATTTTTATTGTTTTTTTTAATTTGGACCTCCAAGATAGACTTTTTGTGTTTCTTGTTAAGAATAGGAGTCTCTATTCTCAAAACTTGTTCTTCAAGGTCACAAATGTAGGATTACATGTTCATAAAATTATTATTAAATCATTAAGGCAACTCTATCTTTTAAGACTTGATTATAGTAACAAATTGTGCGACTCAGCGATGCATACCCCACTTTCCATGTTCTCATTGCGTTGGTCATATGTTTCTTTTGTATTCTTGATGATTGTGTTTTCTGCATAGCCTATTTGTCTTCGGCTTAACCAACTTTTAACCGCTAACATGAAAAGTAACGAAATATGATAAGAGCTTGTTGGCTAGATAAAGGATTAAACTGACACATGAGGGTTCAATGTTCTCACCCGATTGAAAATAAATAATTGTCTCTCGTTATCTCAATGGTCTCCACATGAAATCCTGGTTAATGTGCGATTGTCTTTTAATCTCATTGGTTGCATTTTGGCCACGAACAACTGCAAGATAAAGCATATAATAGAATAATATATCCAAAAAATGGTGTACATGTTTTTCCATTTCCACTTTCATTAATATCATTCTGCTAATACACTTGGTGAATTCATTTGATTAAAAGTATATAATGATGGAATGATTTACAAATAAAATGGAATGGTAAATGTGAAGTAAATATAGGCATTTGACATTGCATAATAATATGACTTGGTTCAATTTTGCCACTTTTTAACTCTGAAAAACTTGTTACAGATCATAAGAAAACAAAAGCACCACTTCTTACTTTCCCATTATACGCCAAAAATAATCCCATTTCATGAGAGTGAATGGAAAACTTTTCTTAAGTAGTTATTTCTTTTGATTCGACCTATTTTAGAAAGGACTAAATAATTCAGAGTTATAGAGGAGAGTACTTACAAGCTTGATGTATGCTTGATCAACCTAGACTCTTGATTGTCCTTGTATATAATATTCCATGCGTATAGAGAGGTTCACAAATCTACACAATTGATCAACCCAGTCTCTTGACAATGTGCGGGTCAATGGCCACATGATTGCTCAAATTGGATGTGTTGCTACAAGAATTAAAAAGAAAATGTAAGTTGCTATAAAAGTAAAGCACCTTGTATTGTAAATAAATGGTGAAAATGACATACTATTTCAGCCACGTCACAGTTCCTTTACAGTTTTTGATTGTTTCCTTAATCATGCAGTGTGCAACCTCCTATAAGCGAACTTGAGCTTACTGTCATTCTTGTTTGTCTTCAAACGGTTCCTCTGCTTCTGCTTCTTTTACCAAACAAATAACAACAAAAGCATCAAGTTAATTAGCTGTTGACTTGCTAATTAACATATGGAATAACATGATTTTGTTGTATCTGTTACCTTGCAATCCTTGACTAACACTTAAGAAATACCTGTTAATGTGATTTTTATATTAGTTAGAGTAAGTAATGTTGCAGGCGAGTATAATAGCATATTAAATGATGACAATAGAAACATCCATCATATTGTAATCTTTTGTTTGAATATTTTGAGCTAAAAGAGCATACCGTGTACACACGAAACTGCTTATGGCCATCCTTGTCTTGAATGGAAATAACTATCTTTGATCTTTCAGCCGCAGGTTTTGATGGTGTGACAACCGTGATTTGAGCAGGTTAGCTTAAACCTTTAGAAATGGCTAAGAGTTCATTTTTATGTGTGTAAGTGTTGTTCTATGTGAATTTATTTGGGCTAAGTGAGTTAATTATGTGCTTGATATCATTTTGAGGTGTATGGGCATCTCATTTTGAGTGTGTTTGAGTTTGGTGTTAAGTATTCCATTCGTTCACGTGTGGTGATAATGGATATGAAAGACGTGTGCATGCATTGCTATGCCAATACTTGGTTTTAAGGATTAAGCGTTTATAGGAAGTGTGTGATATGGTAAAGGAATAATGTGGTTGAAATATGGAAGTTGGTAGTAAACTTTCCATATATAAAAAGTGAATTAGGAAATGAAAAGTTATTTTTAGAAAGTAGTTTATAAGCAAAATGGTTTACCAAATTAGCTTAGGTTTTTTTAAAAACTTAAGGTATTGAAGGTATTTAATTAAAAAAATATTTTTTTATACATGAATAGTAAATACGAATATTGGGGAAAAAAAGAAAAAAAGGAAATAAAAGCCTAATTAAACTAGGACTCTAATTAGGAATTATCTAGGATTATTCTAGGGGCTTATAAATACAAAAAATAAAATCCCAAACCCCCCTATTGCTTGTTCGGCCGATCCCAAGAGAAAAAGAAGGAGAAAAAAATTTAGGGTTTTGATTTTGTGAAGGAAACAAGCTTTAAGGTATGTTTAGTTTTTCTTAATTAGTTTAATCATTGATTTAATTCATGTAACAAGAGTTATGGTGGATCTAGGGTTTCATAATATTTTGTAAATTAATGTTTATAATCTAATTAGGGTTCTTAGTAATCAATTAGATGTGAGTTGGTGTAATCGTTAGGGTTTAGATCGCGTTAGAACTTGATTTAGGTTTGAGCAGAATTTAGGGCTGTGTTGTTTCGTGAATATCTAGAGGTTAGAAGCATGAATTGATATGATTCCGGTGCCTATGATGAAGCTCAGTGAGTCTAGTTTCCATAACATCCGGCCTCGAAAGTTTTTAAGGTCGGGAAGTCATTCAAATGTTGGTTACAAGAAAGGTTGTCAAAGCAGTAAATTCGGGTCAGATTTAGGTCAGATTACGAGGTGTAAAACCCCCACTTAAAATTCGAATTAGGATTAGCCAACCTACAGGAGTTTAGTTCTATGTGTCTATTAAAAATCCCCCAAAGGAGAGCTTCTGATTTGGAGTCTAAGTATGGTTTTTAGGTCCAAACTTTTTAGTGTTCGTTCAGATCCGAAACTGAGTAGTTAAAAGTTTGATTTTATTTGGGGCACTTAAGAGGGGAAATAAATTAGTGGAAAAATCATGGAGATAATAAACTCATGATATTGAACCTGTGATTTTTGGTAAAATTTATAAAGGTCAGTAGGTGTGGTTTAGAAAATGGTAAAGTGACACTAAAATTCTGCGTTTTCGGGTAAATTGTTAAACATTGAAAAAGTGTGTAAACGAATTGGTAAATGTTGGGCATGGTGTCGGGGTGACCCATGAGGGTAAATAAAAAACACCGTATACATCCATCATAATGATTGTTACATGTGCATAAGCATTTTGGCATAGAAAACCTGTGTAACACGTGGATTATTTTGTTTGTTAGACTTTATTCGAGGATTTTGGGAATTTCTTATACACCACGTGAGTTTCATAGCCCCTTTTTCCTGTAATGTTTTATCCTGGGGTGTATATGAAGCAATGAGTTAAAATCTTTTAGTTACATGTGAATAATGTGTTTTTTAAATGAGCATGGGCTATACGAGACATGTATGTATGTGCTCCTTGCTAAATATGATATGGATTGTTGGCTGAGCGTGACCGTACTCAAGGCATTGAATGGATTGTTAGAAGTAAGCTGAACCGTCTCATTGTGCGTGGATTGTCTTTAATAGTGAGCGTGATAGCACATTGTTGTGGATAGGGATAATTTTGTGATGTTTTGAGCGTGAGTGTCTCAATGTGGGTTGATGTGATTGCATGTTAGCTTTTATGATAGTTCGTTGTATGTTCTGCTATGCTATGTTTTATTTATCACAGTGATTTCAAAGCGAGTTATTGGCGTGTCTTAAACCTATGACTCTCACCAACATTATGTTGATGTTTAAGCATCATTTTCAGGTGAGCATCATAGGGATAAGATAGAGAGAAGTGGCTAGAAAGAGACCATAGGATGTCATGGAGTTTATTGCTTTTATGGCTTGAATATTGCATTGTTTAAATTATGGATACTTGTTGCATGTCTTTCTATTGGCGAGAACTTTCGTTTCATCAATAAAGACGCATTTTGGATTTGGATTAGTTTTATGGGTATTGTTATGACACTTTGTGTCTATACTTTGCTTATTTATTGCATGTAGAATTCTCTTTATAGACGCCATTGTGTTGTGATGATATCCATGATGTTATGCCTTGCGTTTCCGCCTTGGCGGGGTGTGACAGATGGCTTCTCAACCGGACTTTCAGAAGTGGTATCCATTAAATATTTAAGATCTCTTTTTAACATTCTCTTCTTACACGATTGCTTTAATTGATTCTGTAATCAAAAGTATCTCCTGCTGCTTCTGCTATAAACATGTATCATTACATAAACCTGTATTCGTTAACATAAAAAACCAGTTAAAGATTAATATTACACTAAGATAGAATTATAATGACAACAATAGTGAAATATTGCTTACTTCATGGTTGAACATATTAAGTAACCTTATTTCATACAATAGGCTTTTTAGCAAGCAAGAAAATGAGTTGATACAGTGAGAATGATTCCAATGGAAAGGCCAAACAATTAACTATATTGATTCCAATGGGATTCTTAGGTTTTTTTTGTCAAAACATGGGTGGTTTGGTTGTTGTTTTCTTTCAAAAATGGTTGTTTCGTTTGATGTTTGGCTGTTAAAATGAGTGTTTGATTGGTGTTTTGTTTGCTGTCAAAAAGGAAGTTTGGTTGATGATTTTTCAGTCAAGAAAGGTTGTTTGGTTTGTTGTTAAAGTGGGTGTTTGGTTGTTGATTTTTCTGTCATAAGGGTAGTTTGGTATGCTGTCAAAGTGGGTGTTTGGTTGCTGATTTTTTTGTCAAAAGAGCTGTTTGGTTTGCTGTCAAAAAGGTCTTTGGTTGCTGTCTTTTGTGCCAAAAATGGACGGACATTAAAAGGCTTTGAAAGAAAAACAGTGAAGATATAATATGTTACTTTTGCAAAGATACCACACAAAGCGAAGCTCGTACTTTTGAGTCTTTAAGGACTTTATATCGATCCAATACCTTTAATTGCAAAGTGTCTAACAACCCTTTAAAAACATGAAAGCCTAACATATATCTGAAATAAGGTTACCTAAACACCCCTTAAAACTAAATGAAAGGTGACATCTTTTTAAATACATACATAAGGGCTTTTTTTAAATAGATAAGATGATATTGTTTTATCAGTAGAGCAACATGAACCTAAAACAATCATTATATACAACATATGAAGCAACAATATATAACCCAGTTTCACCTAAATACTAAAAAACAATTTGCAGCAACAATTGTATATGAAATTATGTGTCGTTGTGTGGTGTTTATTTATGATAGTTCAAGTTTTAAATTTATATTTTGCCGACTTAACCAAAAACAACACTTTAACGGGCAGTGTACCCGGTCGGTGGTAGATTCGTGGTAAGTAAGGTGTTAAACACTTGAAGAGAGGTTAAATCTCTCAATTTATTTATATTTTGGTTATCTAATCTATGTTAATTCTAATCTAAGTGAAACCTATGCTAATCCTATGTTAGTTCTAATCCTAATTCTAATAGGTAAAAGGGGGTTACAGCCTGAGAGTCTGGCATGGGTTTGGTTGGTGACTACAATCACTTCAAGACACTTTAACCCACATAAGTAAATTAAAAGAAAATAAAAGAGCAGTCGAACCTTATGATAGAAAACTGTATTAGCTATCATTAATCCGATTAGAAGTTGGTTTGTTTATTCAGTGCAATGATTACTTATCTCGAAGAGGAATATCATTCTTAAACTTAGGCGGGACTTCAGCCTAAGACCTAGACACATTAATTATATCACAATTAAAGCATCCGCATAAAGCATCCTTATTACCTAATTATAATCTATCTTAGGGATTAAAGCAATGGTGATCTTGTTAAATCCTAGCTCACAAAGACTTTACCCACTTACTGCTTAAAGGCAATTTATACACTAGTAGTCTACTTGTCCAACTATCCAATGGAATCAGAACATTATTTGTTGAATTATCTAGATTCATCTACTAGTCAACATGTTCAATAAACCAAAGGCAGTTTCTGTTAACTATTTAAGCCAGAAGCGTATTCTTAGCACGATTTTAGAAGGACAATACTTATGATCCTATGATTCTAGATGTATAAATTACTATATGGAGAGTTATTCCGGCATCTAGATTACTTGGTCCGTATCACTAGATCCAGTTGAATGACATGTCGCATACAAAAGCACGTAAACAAGTATGAATTGATAAACATAAACAAGCATACAACAATAAATTAAGCTATCGAGATATAAACAAAACAAAACATTCAGATCTTCATAATAATAGCTAATGCCCGAAGGTATTAGCCTTCAAACATCATAATTAATACAAGAGTAATTGTTTTAGCTAAGGTAAACTAACCGAGTTAACGAATGATACCAAAAACTGAACGATTACAAAAGTATAAGAAATTACACATTGTATTCTATGGATTGGAATGCGTTGCAAGACCTCTTCTGCTCTTTTTCTCCTCTGAAAATCAACTTTTGTGGTTTAGGTATCGAGAATATGATTTAGCACACTTAAAAGTCGTTTTTGATTTTTCTATTTATACTGTCTGGAAGTCGGTTCGATACGGCGTATCCAAGGGATTAGATACGGCATATTGGAGTTTCTTGGAGTAGGGACCACGTTCGGTATCTTCCAGAATCTTCACATACTATATCTTCAATATGGCGCATTGGTCTTCTCTGGATACGGCGTATTGAGCTTGTTTCTTTTGTGGTCTTTTGGTGAGTGCAGGCACGGATACGCCATATCGTCCTTTATGGATACGGCGTATTGATAGTCAAAATCTTTAATCTTCAAAATATCTTTATTTAAGCTCCAAAATGCGCGCCTTTTTCTAATATTCACCAAGTACTTTGTAATTACAGCAATTCTCAAATATAAACGATTAAGTAACAATTCTTTGCAATAATTATACAAAATGGGTTAAATACATGGGATAAATGATACTATAAAATAGACGTTATTTGATGTCATCAACAGTAAAGGTATTTATGTTTGCTCTAAGCTCATGACACCGAAGTTAATGGGAATGGTTGTAGTTAAATGCCAAATAAAGTTGCCAAGTTGGTATCTAACTCAAAATACCTAGGAATTCGACATGATATACGTCCGTTTGATCGGCCTCTCTGATACAGGTAAGAATCACCAAAACCCTGACGAGGATTATTAATCCCAATAGATCTATTAATAACACTCGCGCTTACTCACAGCTATTAACGGTTCATGATAGTGGCAGTAGTGAGCTAAGGGTACTTAGGCAAATACGTAAATAAGTAAAAGTATAGTAAAGTACTTGTGTCCAAAGTTAAAAGCAAGCAATGTTTCTCACCCCAGAGAATTGTAAAGTAACGTAAATGCGTGTAAAAAGTGGGCTATAAACCCACCT
Organism: Tanacetum coccineum; assembly: GCA_026074375.1. Lineage (NCBI taxonomy): Eukaryota > Viridiplantae > Streptophyta > Magnoliopsida > Asterales > Asteraceae > Tanacetum > Tanacetum coccineum. The sequence continues at coordinate 30,169 of BQNB010004471.1, read as the reverse complement.
TAAGTAAGACAGTGAGTAGAGAAATAATCCACGAACGGAGAACGTACACGAACGAATCCTAACCGCGACCTAAATATACGACATGCTTTAAGAGCAAGCTAAGGATAATGAAACGTTGAAATAAATTATTTCTTTAGAAGTTCAATATCACCCGTATGTGTTTGTGTCTTAGTTTAATTAGTCAAAACGTGATTTCATAAAAATATAGGGGTTTTAATCAAGTTTCGACACTTAAACCGAAAGTTACTATTTTTAGTAAGTTTAGAAATCTCGAACATTAATAATATCTAGTTATATCTGCTAAGTTTATTGATAACATCAAATAATTAATACTTTTTGGTATCAAATTCCCTATAAAAATGCTTGTGATTATGTTATAAATACCTGAAAATGTTACTTAATCGCTTATATTTAGTTTTTTGGGAAGACTCGAGCATTTGAGCAAGAGACACGGGATTTGGATGTGGAATTCAAGCAATTAAAGGCATTCAAGGCTTTTACGGTGTAACCTCCTGCATAAGTTACGCCATAATCAAGATTAATGAAGAAATGACTCAGCATCAGTTGTTACTGCGTAACCTCACCATCACCTTTACGCCGTAACATATAATTTGAAGAAAGATTGAGTATCCGAGTCAGCATTACGGCGTAACATTGGCGATACGGTTACGTCGTAACATCAATTAAGCATGGAGAATGAGGAACCACATCAGCATTGTTACAGAGTAATGTGTTCATAACTGTTAAGCCATAACACCTTCGATGCTTATATATAGAGCCCTCACTCAGCTCATTCAGCATCACTCACCTCCTCCACTCACAACACAGTATTAAGGGGTGAACCAAGCCTCTAAGACTCAAAGCATTCCACCAGAAGCCTAAGAGAGAAGTCACTTCATCTATTCTTGTATTTAATCATTCAAAAACACTTACTATAAGGATAATGATGATTCATTCCACGATTTCTTTCATTCATTCTTGCTTTATTGTTACCATGAGCGGCTAAGCACTCCTAGTGCTGTCCTAGCCATGTATTTACTATTGTTATGATTGTTGTTTCTTGTTTAATTATGGTTTTATTGGATATCCTTATATCCTTTCATTGATCCTTGAGTTTTGGTAATGTAGAAGGTGGCTTAGATCTTGTTAGTCCTATTATTATACTTACCGATTAAACCTAGGATTAGCGAGGCACTAGGGTAGATTGGAACCTATCCCTAGTGTAGGAAACAATCATATTACCGCCTTAGTCACATTAAACACTTAAAAAGCATAGGAACTCTTTCAGAGAGGGTTAATAATCTATATAGGTTATAGAATTATTCTTAAGGATAGTTGGAGATCAACCACTACAAACTTGGATGCCATGCCCGTGTGATCTTAGGGGAATTGAGATCGCAGATAAGTATAGGACATACCTCAAATGCCAATTCGGGTCTGCCGATATTAGAACTACTAATGAAACTTGTAATAGAACATTGCACAAGAAAACGTAATCATAACAGTAGTAATGAAATGGTTAGGCTAGCACGCTTTTCTCCCTAATTACTTCTATCAATTTACTTTTCTGCATTTACTTTCCTGTAGTTTTAAAATCAATCTTAAAACCATTTTTCTAAAACGCGACAAAATCAAATTAGAACCAGTAACCTTAGCTCTTGGGACGACCTCAAATTTACCAACTACTGCAATACATACGACCGGGTACTCTACCCGTTAGTACGTGTAACGGTAGACGAGTTTTATAAATTTAAAACTTTGCAATTAATTATTCAAAACAGTTTTACGCATCAAGTTTTTTGGCGCCGCTGCCGGAGAGCTAAAATTAGTTATAATTTAAATTTCTGTATACATTTTATTTTTCAAATTCTTTTGTAAGTAGGTTCTGCTAGTTTTATTATTAATTATCAAATATGGAAGATGACGTTGATATCAACATGCTTACCATGAAGCAATACCTAGCTTGGGTCCAAGACGACATTAGACCGGGCGTGGTGAAACCAAAGATCGGCACGTCGAGTTCAAGATCAATAGAAACTTTATGAGGGAATTAAGACACAAACTATTCAAATGTACTAATGATGACGATGCACACGAACATGGGCGAAGGGTATTAGAGATCGCAGATCTTTTCCACTTCACTGGCGTCACTCAAGATGCCGTTATGCTTAGAGTGTTTCCTATTACACTCAAGGGGCCCGCCTTGAGATGGATAAATAGGCTTTTAGTAGGGCCAATCACTACATGGGATCTTCTTAAGAAAGCATTCATCAGGCAATATTGTCCACCTTTTAAAACTGCCAAGAAAATAGAAGAAATCCACAATTTCAAACAAGAGGTGGACGAGCCGTTGTATCGTGCATGGGAAATATATAGTGACCTTTTATACAGATGTCCGCCGCACGACCTGAACAACCAACATAGGGTTCATACCTTCTACACTGGACTATACATACCTACCCACATAATGCTCGAATCTAAGGGGTTCATTCCTCTGATGACACCAACTCAAGCCCTTAAATCAATACAAGTCATAGCAGACCATTCACGTAATTGGTATGATGAAGCAACCACTAGGGAAGGAATCAACAGTAGCTCAGATAACGTTGATATAAAGAAACTTGACGAGAATATTCATGTTTTTCAAGTGAGTTGCAAGACCTGCGAAGGGATGCACTTAATCGAGGAGTGTACTCTACGAAAATAAGACAAGGCGGTTGAGCAGAAAAAGTATATGAGATCCTTGGAGGAAATCATCATTAAATTTTGCGAAAACTTTAACAAAAAACAAACCACATATGATGAATGGATTAGGAAATTCATCAAAAATACAGACTCAAACATAAGGGAACTTAAAACTACAACAAAGAACCTGCAGGTAAAAGCTGATCAATGGGTAAGAATGACATGAAGGAGCCAGTTCCTCATGACTTACCTATTAATTACACTTATGCACAACCTACGCCAATTCCAAACCGTCTGAAGGGACAAAAGGGTAACCTTTACAAAACTTGGGAAACTGTTTGTATGAATGGAATTCCTGAAGAGACGCATGAAGAGAAAACTTAGATTAATAACTGTTGTAATATTACGGCCGAGGATGATTAAAGGCTTAGACAAATACTCACACCTACCATACACACTTTACCCAACCTTGAACCAGTGGTGCAACCGTATATGCCACTAAGCCCTTTCCGTGATAAAGCAAGAGGAGAGGAACCCGATATTCCCTTACAAGATGGCGCAATGCAACCTCTGACCGCTTAGACTACCCACATCACACCACACGACGATGTAGCACCGGCTACCAGTCCTATTTTGGACAACCATTCAAACAAGTTTGGGAGGAGTTTTCTGATATTACCAGGGTTGCCGAAATGGCAGATGGTAACCCTGCAAAGGAGCTCTTAGATATAATAAAGACATATGATTTTATGACCTTCATTCGGAAATTACTACACCAAGTAAGCCAATCATCACATGAAACCGGTAAGACAAAAAGGGGAATGAAATCTCATTTACGGTATGGTTCTAATTTATCACTTCCTTACCCAGTAGCAAATTTACGCTCTCATGGTGTTCACTGCTACTCTCATTCGCACTTGATTTCAAGTGAGAGGAGGAACACCCTATTACTTGGTAAATAAAGGTGGAGTCAAGCGCGTGACTGAAACAAAATAAGCACTTTTTAGGAGGCACCCCATGCTTATCCTTTTATGTAAATTAAATCTCTGCAAATTAGTTGGTTTTGTATTGTTCTAACTTGATTTGCAGGTTCTCGCAACTAAGAATTGGAATTCAAGGTGTCCTCGACTCGTTTTCATGTGGTAAATAGGTTCAGTGTGTAGGTGTAACCACCTGGGTTACACCGTAACAGATTTATTTACGGTGTAACATACTGTTTGAGTTACGCCGTAACCCTTCTTAATTCAAAATTTTACAATTTAACAACTACATGATTACGACGTAACCAAACCCATGATTACGCCGTAATCCCTTTCTGAAAACCTGAAATTAGTTAGAAACTTTTTCAAAAACCTTGTAAAATTAAATGAACTTTGTGGGTGTGTTCTCTGGAAACCCTCACGAGACTTCACTCGTCTACTTGGGCCACCAAGTGGTTTAAAAGGCTTGTTGCATATGCTAAATGCAATCGTGATTCCTACGAAAGTGTTAGGTCTTATTATATATTATTTTTGAACGTTTAATGCCTTTTGTTGTCTAGTGATTCTAGGGGACACGAGGTTGCTTAATAGAAGCATTGCAAGAATTCATCTCTTGCAATTATCATTCGAAGTGGAAAGCAACGCTCAGGGGAGTCTTTTGTTTTAATTCTACTCTTATTATGTTAATTTCATTTCCTTAATTATACAATAGGGACATTGTACAAACCAAGTGGGGGGATGAGAGTAGAATTACCACTTGACCTATATTTGCCTTCGATTTTCTAGTCTTCTTTGAAAAATTATACCAATTAATTTTTTTTGACATGTTTTTCCTAATAAACTAGAATTAATCTTTGCCGAGCGCACTATTATCCTTTAATTCAATTGGTAAGGTTAAGCCAGTTATTCCATTTTCATCTATTATACATAAATCCACCAAATAAATATTGCAGACTTTAGAACTTGGCCTGAACATCTTTTCGAGACCTAATTAATTAGTTGAAATAAACATTTTGAGAAGGCAACACCCTAGGAATTTACCCAAACAACCTATATATGTGTCTGTTTATCGACTTGTTACACTAACTTGTTGACCTCCCGTGTAAAAACCTCTGTTTGAACTCAAATTTTGTGCAAGATACCCCTATCACCTTGTTAAGACCATCCGCGTTTAAAACCCCTTTATGTATCGTTACACCTTTTCGCCTTAGCTAACCCTGTAGTCAAAATTTTCTTTGTGTTGAAATACTGGCTGCTTAAGCCCATTGCTTCTAGGAAATGGGTTTAGAAAGTTGTGCGTTCGTGGAAGACCTATCATTAATGATCTGTAAGGACCCCCCTTGTTTCATCACTTTTGATATTGTTTATCTCAAGTGGGAGGATATGTGTTATGTATCATATGCTACAGAGGCAATATTTAAAGATATAAACCTCTGTAGTATATATATGCTTATGTTGGTTACATGTTATAAAACCAACAAGTTGTAAAAAAGATGTAAAGATGGTGCAACTATAAGCCATCTATGTGCTAAAAAGATATAAAGGTGGTGCAACTATAAGCCACCTGTATGATTGTGAAGAATGGAGCTAGTAGCCCATTATTAAAGATCAAATTTTTGGACTTAAATACTTGGGCTTATGGATGGACGGTAGCCGGTTATGAATACCTTAGACTATTAAAGACTATTTGTTTTGTGTATTTTATTTAACACCAATTATTGTGTATCCCATGTCTTATCCTACCCTATATTATTATGCATCCTAACCCTTGGTTTTGCTCGAATGAGGGATTTAAATGCAATCATGTATGTCTATTCTATCGTTATAGATGTATATATGTGATTTTGTCGCCCTCTAATGACATTAAATAACATTACATTTATACCATCATTTATCCTAAATAAGTTATCAACTTTTAATAATTATCGCAAGACTCGTTACTTAATTGCTTAAATTTGTAAATTGCAGTAATTACGGAGTGATTTGTGAAGACATGCTAAAAGGCGCACCTTTTGGAGCTTAAACGATGACATTTAAAGATTGCTTTTTTTTTTCCGAATACGTCGTATCTAAGAAAGAAGATACGGCGTATCCGCACTTGGACTTCACAAGAAAACACGCATTCTCACTTCCCAATACGGCGTATCCATGTTCCTTCATACGCCGTATCCAGCTAGATAACTATTCAGAGATTTGGTGAATAATTATAAATTGGGAAGATATATCTTATTGATTATAAACTTAGCGCGTACTCCAAGGAAAACACCCCTATACGCCGTATTGACCTCGCTCAATACGGCGTATCCAGTCTTTTTCAGACACTATAGATAGAAGACTTAAAAACGAGTTTTCAGTGTGCAAAATCGTATCTCTATACATACAATAAAAGGCGATTTTCTGACGAAAAGAAGAGCAGCCAAAGGTCAAGCATCGATCACGATTCCATAGAAGACACCGTGTAATTCCTATACTATTGTAATCATCTAAATTTTGGTATCGTTCGGTAAAAACGATTATTTACCTTGGTATTTGATTCACGCTGTATAATTCAATGGTTAGGGCTAATACCCTTTGGGTATAGCCAGCTTAATGAAGATTTAATGTTTTAGTTTGGTTTAAAACTCGATTTCTTAATTTATCGTTGAAAGTTTAATTATGTTTATCACAATGATACTTGTTTACGTGTTTGAATATGCACCTATCATTCAACTAGGTCTAGTTATGCCTAACAAGTGAACTAGATATTACTGGGATATGCTTCTCCATATCGTGGTTTTATATTACTAGACCAATAAGGATCAAAAATAATGTTTAATCTTTGTCTTTAAATTATGAGCCATAGATGTGAGGCCCGGGCAGATGACCCGTAATGCATCAGCAAGTATGTTCTTAATTAATTGATAAAGACTATGGAAAAAAAAAAAAAAAAAAAAAACAGTGAACCTACCAGTAATATAAAATACGTCAAACAGTAAGATGAGTAAAGTCCCGATGGAAAGGGTTTAAACAAGATTTCACCATTTTCATTTAATCTCTATAATAGATAATAATTAAACAAAAAGGAAGCTTTATACGGAACGTAATTGTGACAGGATTCAACGTGTCTGGGTCTTAGATGATTGTCCCGCCAAGTCCATAAGAATGATATGCCGCTTCAAGATAAAGGTAATCATTGCACAAAACAAACAACCCAGCATTTAACAGATTTAATATGCTAATATAGTTTTCTTCTGTCATTTAGCTTGTACCACCTTTTATCTTCTGATTTTATTCTGCATGTTTTTATATAGTATAGAAATGATAATTGTCACAATAAAACCTGTGCCAGTCTCCCAGGCTAAAAACCCCCCATTATCATTAAAACTAGGTGTAGCATAGGTTTAACAAGCAATTAGACTTAACTTAATTAGATTAATTAAAATACTGATAGAATATAAGGTTAACGACCTCGCTCTTAGTGTTCGACACCTACATAGCATGAAACTCCACCCTATCGGGTACCACTAAGCCAGTTAAAGAGTTGTTTTAAGATAGAGTCGGCTAAATCTAAATTTAAAGAACTTGAGTAATCATACAGATAACGCCTACACGACAGCACATCAAGATTTTAGGCGCCATTGCCGGGGAGTGAAAAAATTTAACCTTTAATTTTATTAGTATTTCTAACCATTAGCGTAGAATTTAATTAGCATAATTCTGTTTGTATTTAATTTAATTGTGTGATTAATTATGTTTCAAATTCCTGTATTATTTAACTATTCTCAAAAAGTACTCTGCTTTGTAGTCCGTTTCCTTGTTTATGATTTCTAGCTTAGGTTTATCATGGATGATCCAAACATCACTATGGAAGAATACATCAGACTCGAAGAAGAAAAAGCTCAAAGGCATGGTCAAACATTTAATTGCCAAACTGCCACATATGGTAAGATGGAATATTGTGAAGATGAGGACGATAGCTTCACGAACTTCGAAACTGAATACCCAACTATAGTCTTTGATGATACATCCGATGCAACACTCTCATGTGAACCCACGGTAAGTCCTCTTAACGAAAATGAAATTGATTTTAGAATATCATTTGACGAATCCGACGATAAAGATTACATGGTATTATTGAACCGAAAAATTAATTTTCTCTTATAAAAAATTTATGTTGATAATTTGAAAACGGTTTTAGAAAATAGAGAATGATAAAATCAATATGCCTATCATTCCACACCATAGCTATAACGACCAGTCCAATTCTAATATTTAAACTTCCCGTTAAGATTTTTAGATGTAAGAATTTCCCTGCCATTACTTATAATGATGATCTAACTAAACCCTCTGAATGTTTTCAACATATTGAAGAATCTGATTTAAGTAATGAAACCTCATTGTCTAAATATGATAAAGAAAAACGAAATGTTTTATACTTTAACTCATTTCCTCTTGACGTAGTTTTTCACAATAACCTAAAATCAATAATCTAAAAACGAACAAGAATAACGATAATATCGATATAACACAACTTTCAAGGAGTAATACAATAAACATCAATACTAAAAGGTCAAATAAGCTTCTTGAAGCAAGTCACGATGGAATCTTCAATGAAAGAAGTTTTATTATAGAATTAATTATTAATATTGTGACTTGGAATTATATTGACAACGGGATGCCCTTAAGTCTTTTTAAAAATCTATATGTGCCGTTCGGCTTCCCGTTCGACCCCAAACGGTATTATAAGGATGGTGTTCATACAAAAATATTGCGGAGGCCAAGGTACATTTTTCTTTACTTTGTTAAATATTTGAAAAATTAGTCTCCAAGAGTGAATACGACGTATTAAGGTACACCTATACGCCGTATCAATTTATTGTCCAATACGCCGTATTGGACAATTCTCTATACGGCGTATCGAGCTGGGAATAAAGACCCAACATATACGCTGGATTGTTCTTCACATACATACTTTTACTCTCATTTCAAACAAAAATTTACCGCATCCTTAATCCTAAAAACCAATCCTTGTTTCTATACTTCTTAAGATCCTAATCATAAGGTATGATTGCTCCACTCTCTTTCTTTAAAAAAAATTAAATTAGGGTTAGAGTTTGATTTAGAATTAAAGTTTGTGATTTTACCCCTTATACCTATTATATGCCCCCTTATTGAGTTTTACAACATAGTAAAGGATTTTCGATTATTAGAGTAGTGGGTCAAACGGGTAGAAACGGGGGAAAACCCATTCTTTTTTACTACTAATATGATACGGCGTATTCGTCCCTAATGGATACGGTGTATCAATTGATTTTTCCCTAAATTTAGAAACCCATTCGACGTATCCATTAGCTTAGATACGACGTATAGAGCCCTTTTGAAATTCTTTTTAGCATAATTCCTATACGGCGTATTTAATCTACCCTATACGCCATATCTTCATAAAAACACTATACGACGTATTCATTTCTCCCTATACGCTGTATTTACCCCTAGAATAGAATGGTTAATTTTTTTATATGTGTACTAATTCCGTGTTACTTGCAGATATGGCACCTTTACCATTTAGGGATAAGGTTATTTGAGATCAGGGCACCATTGGTTCTGGAGTTTATTCGGTAGTTTTTGAGTACCTGTAGGATAAGCGATACGGAGATGGGTTTGGACGTTGCTGACACTTTGTGTTTTCAGTTGGGTGGAGCTAGGTAGAGGATAACTTAGAGACATTTCATTTTGGCGTTGGGTTTACATACTGAAGAGGAGATGGCAGAGGCTGGGTTTGGAGCTTATTGGCAGGGTAGTGAGAGAGTGATCCCCGACAAGGGGGATCTTAGGGATTATTGGATAGAGATCTCATCAGACAAGGACTTTTTGGGACTGGCCCCCTCTTATGTTTTCATCCGAGACCCTGTGAGGAGACTATTCCACAAGATGATAGCCTACAGTATTTTTGGCAAGGGACAGGCACCTAAGAAGGTGACCGGTGTTGATCTTTTCTATTTTCGTAGCATAGACCGGGGGACTGCTAACGTCCTGCATCTATTAGCGCAGTACCTATTTAGGCATGCCGAGGGGAGGAAAAGAGGAGTATGTTGTCTAGGGGTCACTTCATTGGATGTCTTGCAGCTCATTTTGGATTGGTTAGTGATCAAGGGTTGAGGGGTTTGCCGGTGGTTACCCGTGAGCTCCCATTGATTGATTTTCATGAGCTTGAGAGGCTCAACATCTATTTGAAGATTGGTGATACATGGGCTTGGGTAGCCCCGGGACCAGAGAGGCTGCCGGATGCTGCGGCTGGTGCCCCTGGAGCCGCTGAGGAAGCTCCTGCAAATAATGAGGGTGCTCAGGTTGATCCAACACTCGTGTAGGCACCTCAACCACAACCACTTACCCCCCAAGACTATGCAATAGAGGATTTCTAAGATCAAGGAGGAGATGCAAGAGCTATGACGGAGCATTGTAAGGCTGCGAGGAGATGTCGCTAGATCGATCACTGATCAGAGCAGGTTTGCCACCTGGATGGTCAGTTATATGACTCAGCTGATGGACGCTAGTGGTCGCACCTACCAGGCCTTTGATAGCACTCTCGTAGGAAGCTTGTAGTTGCCCTACCAGAGACGTACCAGACGTAGGACCGGCGATGCCAACACCTCAACCCCACTGCAGCCAAATCCATGATCACTCCCCCCTCACTTTTTGATCTTGTGTACATTTTTATTATTCATATCATGATGTATTTGAAACTCTTTATCTTTTGTTATATATTATAATGTGATGATTTTGGTTTGCTTGTGTGTGATAGAATTAACCCTAGCAGTAAGTTCAGTAACATAACTCATTGATTGATTACAAGGTCGAGATTCCAAAAGCCTTTTGCATAAATGAAAAAAGTATTCAAATGTGAGAAGAAGATGGCGAAGAGAAAGAAAAAGTCTAACTTAAAGACTAGCTGAAAGAAAAGTGCTTACCAGGAGATAACCTGGTTATTTTTAATTGTTTGAATTGTAATTTTAATTATTTGATTGAGTCTGTCTTCCCAGACACTTAATACGGCGTATTGAACCTCTATGGATACGCCATACTAAACCTGTCTGGATGTTATTAGTCTTTAATTTCTGCAAAAATTTTAAAAATTTGTTTCTACAGGATGCAATACGGCTTATCCTTGGGTTTGGGATATGGCGTATTGACCTCATTTATAGTGTGTTTATTTGTTTTCCTGCATTGTAACCATTGTATAACCGATATAGGAATTGCACTTTCATCTTCTAAACTTTTATGCAGGACCTTGATGTAAAGAAATCGACGATATGGTATACTCTAAAAAAGACATGTGTTGAACTCGTACGAGCATTATGACGTATAACAGCCCGTGTTTTAGGGCCATTTACGACGTCAATAAATTCACTATTTATCATTCAACGTAAACTAAAAAATTATCATTCAACGTAAACGGGCATCAATCAATTAAATGTTTACATCAAGCAAGTGTTAGATAACTATTTAGAGGATAATTATTAACTTTGCACGTTTTATTTTTATTGGTTATGTAAAGTGTTTACGTTTCACGATAAAATACGTTTAGCCATTCTCGGAACCACCAAAACTTTTCTACGCTTCGCCCAAAATAGGTACTTAATCGTTCCTTTTTAGGTATTTCGTATTTGGAAGACATTTAGAAGAATTACACATGACTTGGGCTCATTTGGAGAAGAAACGGACAAGACTACGGACCTACACCAACATCACTCAAGATAATGTTCTTAGCAGTTGGAGACGGCGTCACCAATATAACGTGACGCCGTCACAACGAAGACCAAGACGGCGTCACTGGATCTCACGACGACGTTCAGAGTATACGACCCAACCCATTATCTAGAATATACTCTCTCATGACGGCGTCACGACTAAACGTGATGCCGTTACAACGATTTTTCTATATATACAAACCTGAATTTAGGGTTTTGAGTGTGTAACTTTAGAATAAAAAGAGGGTACGAACCCTAGTTCGTTTAGCAGCTGTTATGGACGATTTTAGGGCCTAAAAACCCTATTGTACTTCCTCCAACTCATGTTTTAATCAAGTAAGGTTTACTTAATCATTCAATATGTCTTGTTGTGTGATTATTTATTGTTCTTGCTTTATATTTAACATGCTTGGCTAAACCTATTATTGTGTTTATTTATGATTGTATGAAACCTAGAATGTAGATCTTAGTGGTGTTGCTTCTTGTGATGGATGTGCAAGTTAGGTCTTAGAAAACTAGCTTTTGTCTGTATCTCTGTTGATATGTCTAGGAAACATGATTGTATAGAAAGGATACCATCGGGTAACAGTCTTCATACTACTTTGCCCCCTAATATGGTTGATCCTTTCTTAATATATTTCACATTACATAGTTGTACCCTTAGGGGCCTTGTAATAATAGTATCTACATACTACCTTTAATTGTGCGTGTGCTCTAACGGGGGGGGGAATGCAAAGTTGCGGCGGGCTTAGTGTAATTCATTCATGATTAGGAAATATTTACAAGATCATCACAAGTGTTACAAGGAAACAAACATAGGAGAAGCATTTCTAGGGAAGTTAATAATGATTATATAAACACAGTCTTTTACTCTTATTGTTATCACCATAGCGTAGTTGTTATTTATTTATTAGCTAAAACCAAAACCCCCTCTTTCCCCCTCCCCCCCACTATCCCATGATTTACTAGCTTTTCCATAAAATATAACACACACACAAAAAAGAACTCTCTCTCCCACACCCCTAGAACTTATGTCCCACTAGCGACCGTGATCAAGCCCTTAACCCAAACCCTATCTCCCCTGCCCAGTGAAACGATAACAAACCCCTGAGTTTTGCCTATACTACTACTACTACAACGATTAGGTGCTCTACCTAGGGAGTTATAAAACTTTGTGTAGAAGTCCTACGACGACCGCATCAAACGTTTAGTTTACCTTGGTTATTTGATCATGCTTGTATAATTACAATAGTTATGGGCTAATACCTTTGGGTATAGCCATCTTAATCAAGAATTTAATGTTTGTTTGTTTTTATAATCGATTTCTTAATTTATCGTTAAAAGTTTAATTATGTTTATCATATTATACTTGTCTACGTGTTTGAATATGCGACCTATCATTCAACTGGGTCTAGTTACGCCTAACAAGTGAGCTAGATACTGGGATAGCTCTCTATGTCGTGTTTTATAGTACTGGACCAATAGGATCACAAATAATGTTCTGTCTTTATCTTTAGATTAAGAGCTTAGTTGGACCGGCAGGTGGCCCATAATGTTTCAACAAGTATGTTCTTGATTAATTGATAAAGATTTAAACAGTGAACTACCAGTATATAAAATACTGTTAAACAGTAAGTGGGTAAAGTCCTGATGGGCTAGGGTTTATCAAGATCACCATTACTTTAATCCCTAGATAGATTATAATTAAACTAAAAGGATGCTTTATGCGGATACTGTTATTGTGAACTAGGATTCAACGTGTCTAGGTCTTGGATGATGGTCCCGCCCTAAGTCTTAAGAATGAACTGCCACTTCAGTAAGAAAATCATTGCACTAAAAAACAAACTAGCGTCTAATCGAGTTACTTATGGGACTAATACAGTTTCTCTCATTTGGCTTGTACCGCTGTTTATCTTCTGATTGTTTTCTTGACTTATGTTTATTGTGTTTAGAATTGATTATTGTCACCATAAAACCTGTGCCAGTCTCTTAGGCTGAAAACCCCCAATTACCATTAGAAACGTATATAGCATAGGTTTAACAAGTAATTAGAATTAATTTAATTAGAGTAATTAAAATACTAATAGAATATAAGGTTAACGACCTCGCTCTTAGTGTTCGACACCCTACTTACCACGAAACTACACCCGATTGGGTACACTGCCCATTAAAGTGTTGTTTTAGGATTATTTCGGCTAAATTTAAATTTAAACTTGGTACTCAATAATTGTCCCTACACGGAAAGAACAATTCATAGGTTTTTAGCGCCGTTGCCGTGGGAGTGAAAAAAAAAGTTTTTTTTTTCAAAAAAAAACCTTTAATTTTATTATGTATTTCTGACATTAGTTTAGAATAATTTAATTAGTTTAATTCTTTTTGTAATTAATTTAATTGTGTGATTTAATTGTGTGTTTAAATTCCCGCATTATTTAATTGTTTTCTAAGTATCATGTTCTGAAAGATCAACTGATACGCCGTATCCACCAGTTGGATACGACGTATTGACCTTTTCACTCAGAATAGCGTATTGATATGTACAGTCTAAATAATGTATCTGTTCTTCCAAACAATACGGCGTATTTTGTATAATCAATACGGCGTACTCACCTTCAACAGACCATACTGCGTATTCAAATTAGTTGAATACGGTGTATTGATCATTTGATACAGTAACAATAGCTATTTTTCGTATTCGATTTCTTGTTTATTATGTTCTCTCCCAAGAGGGCACATCCTACTGATCATTTTGTACTTATTCTCAGGAAACCATTACAAAGTTGCTAAACTAAAAAGTTATAAAAACTAGTTTTAATCACATTTTAAGAAAAACCTCAAAACATTCTATTTTAATTGGAAATATAAAGCATTCATTTTATATTTTTATAAAATATTACATCTCATGAGGATTCCAAAAGGTAAGAAACTCAAAAAACCGAGCTATAACAAAGGAGATACGTAAGTTGCAAGATTTAGTTATAAAAAGTGTTTTATAAAAGAATTTTTTTAAAAACTCATTACAAACCACCTCTGATATAAAAGGTTGGATATTTTTCTCAGATAGTACATATTTTTAGGATTTCAAAACATTAAGAATCATAATTTTTTGATCAATAACGAAGGAGTTATGGAGTTTTCTGTGTTTACGTTAATTAAAGTTTATAAAAATAATTTTATAAACTATGAACAGTAAAAATCACTATTCACCTTAGATACATTTTTGGAAAATACATTAATTAGATAAAAGTTTTAATTACGAAGCCGTGCTCGAAAGAATCACTAAAATCGGAGTTAAAACGAATAAGATACGTCATTTACGAGTTTACGATAACTAAATTTATAAAAGTCCATGAACAGTTACGCCGTTTTTACTAAAGAGATATTTATAAACGTTTTTACTTTATAAATATGATTTCACAAATGCAATTAGATGGTGATGTAGCTATATAGAATTATATATGGTATTAGTTAATCAAAGTGCTTAGTACTTATACGACCTATACTTAATTAGGTTGCATTCGGTCTATTTGTGCGCATTTTCTGTTATACTTGGATTATCATTCACTCGAGGTGAGTTTATAGCCCTACGTTTTACTTGTTTTACATATACTCTACAACTTTTAGGGTGTGAACATGCTTGTTATCAATTCCATTTACATGATTGGTTTGAATTTATTACATGTGCATTTACATTTCGTTTTACAAACTGGTGTACATACTCAGTTACTTATTTTGGGACAAAATACATTGCTTGTTTCACTTCATTTTTGAAAACAAGGACATCACTTTACTTTTACCCAAATGAATACGGTTTAGCTTAAGCGGATTGAAATGTGAATTACCTGGAGGGTGAGCGCGACTGTTATGAAATATATCTATTCGGGTGTAACAGCCCCGTTCGGGTAATTAGCTATCACTAGACAAACGAACGTTATAACATGTCGGAGCACGATATTTACATGAACATGAACACTTATGGTGCCTTGAATAAAGTGGCATACAGATGAGTCTACGCAGCAGTTTCATGAACTTAGAGTAATCGTAATCATTGTTTTATACACACATGAATATTTACGTTGCCTTAAATAAAGTGGCAATACATACTTTGAACAATGGTGGTCCAACTATACATATGTTTTGGTGACTATTTGAGAATTTAAATGGCCATGCATACTTTACAACTCTTTGATTTACAACACTTATACATACGTTTTGGTGACTATTTGGGGATTTAAATGGTCATGCATACTTTACAACTCTTTGATTTCCAACATTTATACATACATTTTTGAGGAACATACAAGGATTGGAACGGTCATACATACTTTACAAAACTGAATCAACGTTTATACTTACAAAAACCTATGAACTCACCAACTTTATGTTGACACTTTTAAGCATGTTTTTCTCAGGTTAACAAGCTACTTGACATACTTGATGTGCATTGGAGTCTAGACTATTCAAGACTACATTCATGGATTTCTACAAACAAATCTCGTTGTATTATTTCAGTCTTACATTATTGATGCAAACTTTAGGACCAATGTTATAACAAAATTCAGATTTTGGTTAATTCAACGAGATCACTTTTCAACGATTCTATTTGGAGGTCGTTCTATCAGATCTTATGTAGTGTTACTTATGAAGTAACACTCCCAGAAACATACTTCGCTGCGACCCATTTTTGGAGGTGTTACAGATTGGTATCTAGAGCCCAGGTTATAGAGAACTAGGTTGCATTTTACCTAGACTATAACCGTTTTACAAACATTGCATCATACAAAAGTTTTTAACGGGACATACATACACTATTTGTTTGCATTAGTTGGTCATACTAGATGCTTACATGATTAATATACGTGTTTATATTATAGTACGTATATTACTACTGGTCTTATATAATATACTTATATAAGTTTAATTTTGCTTGTTACAGCAGTCATGTCGCGTTTATGATTTTATGAAATCTGACGTGTATTATATTTTCTTATGATTTTGAAGAAAACGACACCAAAGAAAAGAACCACAAGAGCATCACCAGCCACAACAACAACCACCACCACCACACCGGTCACCAATGCCCAGCTTAAGGCATTGATCGACCAAGGTGTTGCCGATGCATTGGCAGCACGTGACACTGACAGAAGCATGAATGGCGATGGTAACCATAATTCGAGAAGAAGACAAGCTCCTCTTGCTCGTGAGTGCACTTACCCAGATTTCATGAAATGCAAACCCTGATATTTTAAGGGTCTTGAAGGAGTTGTCGAGTTGACTCAGGGGTTTGAAAGAATGGAAACTGTGTTCCGTATAAGCAACTGCATTGTGGAAAACTAAATCAAGTTTGCTAATTGTACTCTTCTTGGATGTTCTCTAATGTGGTAGAAGTCCCATGTTAGAACTGTTGGTCACGACGTTGCATATGCAATTACTTGGACAAATATGAAAAAAAAGATGACCGACAAGTATTGCCCAAGGGCCAAGATAAAGAAGCTTGAGGCTGAGATGTGGAATCTGAATGTTAAGGGTACCGATGTCGTAGGCTATAACCAATGTTTTCAGGAACTGGCATTGATGTGTGTTACAATGTTTCCTGAAAAGTAGGATAAGATTGATAATTATGTCAGTGGTTTGCCTGATATGATTTACAGAAGTGTGATGGCATCTAAGCCAAAGACAATGCAAAATGTAATTGAATTTGCAACTGAACTTATGGACCAAAAGATCAGCACTCTTGCTGAACGTCAAGCAGAGAACAAGAGGAAACTTGATAACAACAACCAAGCTCAACAACAACCCCCCAAGAAGCAAGGTGTGGCTATAGCTTATGCCACTGAGTCTGGTGAAAGGAAGGAGTATGCTGGGACTCTACCGTTGTGCAATAAGTGCAAGTTTCATCACAATGGCTAGTGCACCGTAAAGTAGGCAAACTGTAAGAGAGTTGTTCACTTGACTCGAGATTGTAGGAGTCTCGCTACTACTAACAATCAGAGAAACCTCACTTGCTATGAATGTGGGAATCAAGGGCATTACAAGAGTGATTGCCCAGAGTTAAAGAATCAAAACCATAGAAACCAAGCTGGAGGTACTGGAGCACGGGGAATGGTGCATGCTTTAAGAGGAGGAGAAACCAATCAAGACCTTAACGACATGGAGGATGATATTAATGCTTAGACTCTATTCCTTTAAGAATTCTCGTTGTATTTTCTCTTAAATTTCCGTTGTGTGGTATGAACGACTTCAAGTTATCTATCAAATCAATGTGTTGTGGAAACTTCATCAAAATTACTTTAATTCTCTACTTATTTATATAAGCCACTCCCACCACTATTATGCATTTATAACATTATTTTGACGAAAATGAGCATCGCATTGTTAGCCCTCAAATATACATAGCCTGATCACATATGTATAATTCAGGAAGGACTATGCCATGCTGAGAGTAGTCACCATGTAACATTTGTCAATGAATCCATTTTTACTTACATCCTTTGTTGCCGTATTCATAAACTGTATCCTCCGGAAAAACCAAACTAACAAAAGATAATTCACTAAGTAAAACTATTACACCACCTTATTATATAAAGTCGACATCATCAAATTTATTTTATCTTAACCGATACGTTAGCTGAATGACAAGATTTATAAGAAACTAGGAGCCGAGCCTTAAACGCAACAATAAATATTAAACCAACGTCACAAATCTTGAACGCTCAAGTTAAAGCAATTTAGAAGGGGAATGCAAACGAGTTACCAAGCGTGGTAACGAAATTATCGAAAGGCATAAATAAATATAACAAATAGATTTATTGCCACAACATCCCCTCGCTTTATTATCTTGAAGTTTGATTACATAAGAACATAAAGGAAATACATGTTTTATTACAACCCTCCCCTAGCAATAATATCTATTCCTTCCAAAAGAGATCCACACCGATAGCAAGGACGATGAGAGGCACGAGAATCGCTAGAATAAAGGCCAGATACTGAAGTTCTTCTTCGTATGGGACGTGCGCATGATTAATGTATCGGGTGATACATTTGCGCCTCGCCTAACTTTGCCAGAGTGTAATGATATCAATATTTTTGAGGATTGGTTAAGAGAAAATTTAATGTGAAAGATTTAGTGTTGTGTTGAGAATGGAGGTTAAAAATTTGTATTTAATGGGAAAGGGGTTGACCGTTTGGTCACCTGTTTCAGTGACCGTTGGAGTCACTGTTCATGACCGTTGGGGTCACTGTTCATATAAATTTTTTTTTTACCCACACCTCTTCATTAACACCATTCCGAAAGGCAACTCAAACTAAATTTCAGGACAAAATTCTTTTAACTGGAGGGTGATTTGTAAACAATCACTATTTTTCAGGTCATTGTACGACGTCATATAGTTCACTATTTATTTTAAGTCTTGTACGCGTTTGATTTTAATTGTAATCGTTAAGTTAAATCGCTTAAGCTATAAATTATCATTCAATGTAAACGGGCATAAAACAATTAAATGTTTATATCAAACAAGTGTTAGATAATTATTTAGAATATAATTATTAACTTTGAGATTTTATTTTTATTGGTTTAAGTAAAGTGTTTTACGTTTTGCTATTTTAATTACTTTTAGGCATACCCGGGGGACTGGGAAGACCTATTACCTATCTAATACTCAACCAAATACCCACAAATATACCCAATACTCAAAAATTATACAAATTCCTTATCTATGTACATATGTGGCTGGATATACATAAGAAAATACCAAGATATATTTATCTAAATTGACTTTGTAATATAACACATGTTATAAACTTCAAGAAGCAATCTCCTAACAACTCTCTTACACCTCCCATTCTTTCTTACACCAAAACCATGCCTTTCTTACATAATGGTCATTCCAACATTTAACCATGGTTAAGTTAAAGTAATCAATAGCTAGTTAACTCTTGCTATAAAAGGCCTATTATGCAAGTAAACATACACTTCTTATTTACAAAGCAAAAACTTCATCATTTCTCTCTTTCTTATGCAAAAACCCACGGCCAACACCCAAAAACCCTAAATAATTCATACACTTTTATTTACAACACATCCAAGTATTCCTACAACATATCTAAGATATTACAAGAAGGTTTGAAGGTTTAGTTTAGAGTTTAAAAGGGTTAACTAAAAGCAAGGTTTCAAGATTTAGGGTTTCTTAGGAATTTGGTTTTCAGGTGTTGAAGCTAGGGTTTGTTTGATAAATCAATTGTATTTAGATCAATTTGTCATCATCATGCTTCATTTTTAGGTTTTTACCTAAAAACCTTATCTCTTTTACATTCATGATTTTATGTGTATATAATGGCTATGTAGTTAATCACCATTTTACATTAAATCCTTATACATTTAAACTTCAAATGATACAAGATATTTTGTATAAGACCAAAAATCACCATTCATTTTATGTTTTTATAAAATACTACATGTCATGGGGATTCCAAAAAGGTAAGAAACTCAAAAAACCGAGCTATAACGAAGGAGATATGTAATTTGCAAGAGTTAATTATAAAAAGTGTTTTATAAAAGAAATTTTATAAAAACTCATTACAAACAACCTCTGATATAAAAGGTTGGATATTTTTATCAGATAATACATATTTTTAGAATTTCAAAACATTAAGAATCATAATTTTTTGATCAATAACGAAGGAGTTATGGATTTTTCCGTGTTTACGATAATTAAAGTTTATAAAAATATTTTTATAAACTTTGAACAGTAAAAATCACTATTCACCTTAGATACATTTTTGGAAAGTACATTAATTAGATAAAACTTTTAATTACGAAGACGTGCTCGAAAAAATTACTAAAATCGTAGTTAAAACGAATAAGATACGTCATTTACGAGTTTACGATAACTAAATTTATAAAAGTACATGAACAGTAAAAAGTACTGTTCATCAGAGGACTCAAAATATGAAAATGTAATATTTTGATACATCGTCTTAATACGAGAACGTGGACGTAAAGAACGTACAAAACGGGCTTAAAACGGGAAAGTTACGCCGTTTTTACTAAAGAGATATTTATAAACGTTTTTACTTTATAAATATGATTTCACAAATGCAATTAGATGGTGATGTAGCTATATAGAATTATATATGGTATTAGTTAATCAAAGTGCTTAGTACTTATACGACCTATACTTAATTAGGTTGCATTCGGTCATTATTGTGACGCATTTTCTGTTATACTTGGATTATCATTCACTCGAGGTGAGTTTATAGCCCCACGTTTTACTTGTTTTACATATACTCTACAACTTTTGGGGTGAGAACATGCTTGTTATCAATTCCATTTACATGATTGGTTTGAATTCATTACATGTGCATTTACAATTCGTTTTACAAACTGGTCTACATACTCAATTACTTATTTTGGGACGAAATACATTGCTTGTTTCACTTCATTTTTGAAAACAAGGACATTACTTTACTTTTACCCAAATGATTACGGATTAGCTTAAGCGGATTGAACTGTGAATTACCTGGAGGCGTGATGCGCGAAATGTTATGAAATAGATTATTCGGGTGTGGACAGCCCCGTTCGGGTGATTAGGGGGGCTATCATGGACCAATGAACGTTAGAGCATGTCGGTGCTACTGACATTTACCATGAACCATGAACACTTATGGTGACTTGAATAAAGTGGAATATAGAGTGAGGTATCGCTTTAGCAGTTTCATGAACTTAGAGTAATCGTAATCATTGTTTTATACACACATGAATATTTTTTATTCCTTGAACTTAAGTGGCAATAAATATTTGAACAAATGGTGGTCCATACTATACATACGTTTTGGTGTACTATTTGGGAATTTAAATGGTCATGCATATTTAACACTTCTTTGATTTCCAAACATTTATCCATACAGTTTTAAGAAATACAAGGATTGGAATCGGTCTTACATACTTACAAAATGTGATTCAAAGCGTTTATACTTTCAAAAACCTATGAACTCACCAACTTTATATTGACACTTTTAAGCATGTTTTTCTCAGGTTAACAAGCTACTTGACATACTTGATGTGCATTGGAGTCTAGACTATTCAAGACTACATTCATGGATTTCTACAAACAAATCTCGTTGTATTATTTCAGTCTTACATTATTGATGCAAACTTTGGGACCAATGTTATAACAAATTCAGATTTTGATTAAATCAACGAGATCACTTTTCAAACGACACATTTAGAGGCCGTTCTCTCATATCTTGTGCAATGTACTTATGAAGTAACACTCCTAGACATATTTCTGCTGCGACCTATTTTGGGGGTGTTACATGATGCCTCGTCAACACACTTTTGCTTAAAAACTCAAATTGAAGAATCATCCCGAGCAACATATCAGGGGAGTTCCTCGTTCTAATTCTATTTCCCATTATCTTTAATTGCTTTATCTATACAACGAGGACGTTGTATAATTTAAGTGGGGGAATGGAGAATTAAAATGCTTACTTGTCTTTTCTTTTACAAATAATATGCTATATGCTTAAATTATGCCAAATTTAAAATATTTTTTTAGTATAACTTTTGTGAAAATTACTAGTTACATGACCTCGCGCACTATAAACCTTAATACTAAATTGTGAGAATTAAGCCTATTCCGTTTCCAAACGTTTACTAAAAATTCCACAAAAATTATGAGTGTGCCGGTGATGTAGTGGACTTTAGAACTTGGCTTGGTATATCACTCGAGACCACAAAGATGAGTACTATGGACTTAGATGGAGTAACATGTTTAACTGGTAAATTTCTAGGAATACACTAAAAAGCCTAAATGTTGTAAAAATTAACTTACTACACAGGTTAGTTAAACATCGTGTAACCCTTTGCTTACTCTCATTATAAGAGTAAGATCCCCTAGAAAAACCTGTTGAGCCACGCCTGTCTTTTTCACACCATATGTCTATTTCGTTATACCTTTACACCTTAGCATACTCTGTAGATTAAGCCTACTTAATCAAAGTTGCTAGTTGCTTTTGTGTAAAGTTTTGTATTTCCTGTGTCAAAGTGAAATTTTCAATCTCCGGTTAGGTCGGGAAATTGCACAATGCAATGGGAAAATATGTAGCTCGTATATTTTGCTACTTTCACGATTATGTATTATGTCTGAAGATGAAGTGCTAAAGGAAAAATTATCCGGATATATTATGATTATGAAGACGGTGAAATTGCACCGAGGCTTATGGTAAAAAAATATATAGAAAATGCATCAAAAAAAGAAGAGGATGATTGATAGTCGGTTCGCTAAACTTAAACCGATGAGATACTTGGAATAATCGATTATTCATTGATATGTGGATAAAAATCAACGATGTATAGTTTTGTAAAAAGTGGTCAATATCACCACTTTTGTAAAAGTATGTAAAGTGTAGGATGATTGGGAAGTTAACCGTGATGGGAACGCCAATTAGGTTGTCTTTGTCATTTCTATGATCGAGGCGTTTGTATATATTTTGAGTCTTTATCATGGAACGGTCACAAAAAGTTACTAGCAACTACCTTATTTGTCCAAGCTTAATCTATTTGTTTTGTGAATTTTATTTAACAACAATTTACTTCCCTTTCCTAGCAATTAACCTTAGGTTTTACTTGAACGAGGTTAAGATCAAGTCATGCATGTCTATTCTGTCGTTACGGCCATGTATGCGTGATTCAACCACCCTGTTGGTTTATTACTTTTAGTGAAAGTTAGAAGATCCCTACCTTATATCATTCTTCATCCTAACCCTTGGTTAAACTCAAATGAGGATGTGATCAAATTGTACATGTCTATTCCGTCATTACGGCCGTGTATGTATGATTCAGCTGCCTTGTTGGTGTGGTACTATCGGTGAAAGATTGATAGAATGATCAACCCTTAGCCTTATAATAAAAACCCAATTTACCTTTTGACTTGTTTCTCCTTAGCTCTAGTGGTAGAGATGTGTATCCTTGCCAAGCATATGATATGAAACTAATCACGACCGAGCAAATAAGCGTACCAATTAAATGTTACACCCTAGATTAGTTGAGTGATCTGAGTGTTTTCATTTCCATATTTCATAAGGTACTTGGTCTTGTACAGGTGATTAAAATAAAAGAAATGCTTAACGCGAAAAAATCCTTAACTATCGGTTGGGATACAGTTTTCAATAATAATTTTTCTAGGAGGTCTATGAGGACAAGTAGGGAATTCAAGTGGGGAGTTATTTTGATTGTCTCAAATAAATTTGCCATTTTATTACCCTCATTTATCTCGAATAAGCTATCCCATTTTTTATATAATTACTTCCAGAATCGTTTACTTAATAATTACTAATAATTTCTGTAAATTGCCGAGTAAATTAGGTGGAGTTATAGTACTTTGTGAAGACATGCTAAAAGGCGCACATTTTGGAGCTTAAACAATGATATTTTAAAGATTGATATTTCTGCCAAATACGGTCCGTATCAAAGAAAAGAAGTACAAGGCATATCAGCAGCCTGGACTTCACATGAAAAACGACGCAATTCTCATGCCCAAATAGGTTGGTATCCAGATGTTTCCTTTATATTGCAATATCCAGCTGGATAACTATTCGAGATTTGGTGAATATTTTATAAATTAGGAGCTATATTCTTATTGATTATACAAATTACGGGCGCCATGTTAGCTTATCACTTTCACAAATCAAAACACATGAAATTGCTTGAAATTTAGAGGGAAGAATGATGTTTTTAGAGAGGATAATAAAACAAATACGAAAAAGCTACACATTAATGGAAAGTAAAAATGATCTAATAGCCCTCTCCACACTTGGAGATGGCTTTATTTTTGGTTTGTGTACATGGGCAGACCTTGGGTCTAAGTGGGCTTTCAAGGTTCAGGCTTTGTTATCTGAATGGGCTTAAAGCCCGAAACTAGGACCCAATTCGGCATTATAGGATATATCTCGGAAACATATTATATAGACTAATACAAAGGTTCGGGGGAAGTCATTAATGACCAACATTTCACATAATATCAAGGTTAAACAATCTCCCCCCTAAGGGAGTGGTCATTAGATAAGGCTTTTCACTTCTTGTTTCGTTCTTTAGTCTTGGAACCTTGTTGTCTTGGGAATTCTTTTAAAGTTCCTTTTGCATCCTTGTGATCTTGGATCTTGATCTTTAACTTGATATACTTTGATAGAATACTGATATCGTGGTCTTTGGCCTTGATTTATCTTGTCTTTTAAGATCTCTAAATCTTTATCCTTGAATCTTTATGCCACCTTACGATCTTGTGTTGTTACCCTCATGCTTAAGGTCTTGAAAGCTTTACTAACAATCTCCCGCAACATTTCTTTAGCATGATTACTAGAACTTCATGAGTAATCTTGTCAATGATGTTCTTTTGAGGAAGTGCTTGTATATCAAAGATTGCGGAAGACTTATACGCATGTACTTGAGATTTCATCATGAATTTATCTTTGTCGATTAAGCATGAGGTCTTGAATCTTGACTCGTCCTGGACTAGAAGCTGCTACTGTCGGGAAACCTGCAAGTATAGGTTAGTGATAAACATACATAGACGAAAGTGTCTTTGTCACTTTGTCCAATACGGTTACAATAACCACGGTTCCCCGTTCATCAGTATAAATACTGCCTATGATCAGGTAGAATTCATAAGAATCTCCTTGACAGGGTTTCACAGCTGTACTAGCTGTTCTCGTTACCGAAGCATCTCAGTTAGTTACTTTCTGACTGATTGAGTCGTCAATTCATATACTGGACCATTACCGATATCCAGTTGACACAAGCTTGATTCATATAGAATCTCGCAAGCCACCTACCAAGAGCTTGTTTGATGTTGGCTCAAGAAGGATTTTCATCGTCACTGTGAATACTAAAGAATATCACTCTGATGTTCTGGCA